>SZWC01002142.1:87730-107644 GCA_023375785.1 Penium margaritaceum | reverse complement strand
AGCCTCCCCCCACGTTGGGATGACAGGAAGGGCGCTTCGACAGGCCACCGTCGAAGCGCCTCCCGTCACTCCCGTTCGTGGGTATGGTGGGCAGCTCGGCTCCACCATGGGTTACTCTAATGGCCGTAGCAAGGGCTCTACTGCTCCGTTTTGGGCGTGCTTGGATGCGTTGGAAATCTTAGATCACAGGCTATAAGAATCTGATGTAGTCTCACCAAAATAACTAACCATTGATGATTCCCAGCCTTTCTCAGTTTCCACAATCTGTATTCTGCCAGAATTCTTCTCCCTTGGTGTTGTGACGACCCAAAGCACACACCTCCCTTGGAAGTCTCTTTGCACTAAGCAGCCGTGGACACTTAGGCAGTTGAGGGCACGCCAGGACAGCTTCGTGACACAATTGAGAGTGAAAACGTGAGAAAATCTCAGCTGTCCCCTTCCCTTCCCCTTATGAAGGAGAGATAGCTTGCTTTTATTCAATGCAAATCTCACAAGCCGATGCACCAGGTTGCTTTACCCGTTGAGCTCCAGGGCACGGAAAATCTGTTACATGGAGATGTTGGCGCCAAAGCCAAGGTGATCAGCCTGGCAGTGCCACGGGCCAATGTCGTGTTTTCCCCCTCTCTTCACCAAGGCTGATTTGGTTTCCGTCTTTGACACCACAAAGAGATGGTAAATACGGTCGTCCTTGTCCAAATTTTCAAGTAACATGGCCTATATGAGCAGAGATTGTGTAGCCACCATTCTCAAGGAGAAAATTTATATCTTCACACTGAAACAACAGATTAAACAAAGAGTATGTTAGCTGCCATCCCCATAGCAGGGAGCACATCTTTCACACAACATTCCAAATGTTTTCCCTCAACGGAGGCAAGAAACACAATATTGACCTCCCCAACCACCTTCTACACATAAGTTTCACCAATGTACTCATAACGCCATTCAATGTTTGTGCAAAGGAAAGACCACTCCATGTGGCACACCATATGATGCAAACTGGGACAGCCCTCAGGGAGGTGATCAGGCTCACCAGGAGCCGCCTAGGTAGGACCAACTGTGTGTGAGAGGGAGTTACAGGTTGCACAGATAGAAATCACGGAAGCAAACATAGGCTTGTACAGAATGCAAATTTCTGAATGGACTCTTGAGTGAGAATTTAAATCATCACAGCTTTCTAACAAGACCTACATACTTCATTTTTCTAATTACTTAGATATACTCTATCAAAGTTGACCCTCTAGCACCCTCTCCTAGCCTAGCGGGATGAGCAGCTATCATTTTTTCATGCATGAGAATTATGTCTCCCACGACCTGCACGACCAATAATCGTGGATTGCTTCTTCCTTGAAGACTCTTGGAGGTTCTCCAGCCGTGCTTTCTTTTTCAAGGCCACTCTCAGCCTTCCTGGTAAATAATTCTAGCCGACTTTTGTGCTGAAAGTGCTCAGGTCACCACTTGAACCAGATCCATGATCTCCGAACTTTGGAAATTCATATCTCACTCGGACAGACTCCGAATTGAGTTTTGTAAAGTGTGTTAGAACCTGTGAAACATCCTCTATCAAAGTCATACCAGATAGTTTTTATCGAGTAACCTATTTTTTGTCACTTTCTGGCACCTTCATATCCAACATTCTCCCACTTTGCGAGAGTAAAAATGACACAAGTCCGCACTGTCCCCTCAGCTGTTGAAAGCGATGCACTGCCAGCAGCTTGGTCAAGAATTCTGCCAACATCATGCTTCAAGGACATAACTTCACCTGTATCACCTGCTTTGCCACGAGCTCACGGTTGAAGTGGTAACGAAGGTCGATGTGCTTGGTACGGGCGTGGAACTCTGCGTTCTTGGTCAGAGCAATGGTGCTCATGTTATCACAATGGATGATGGTGGCTGCAGTCTGCTGCTGCCCAAGGCTTTCCAATAGCTCACGCAGCCACACGGCTTCCTTTGCTGCTTCACTCAGGGAAACGTACTGTGCTTCGATGGAGGTGAGGGCAAAACACTCTTGTTTCTTGCTCCTCCAACTGATTGCACCTCCCCCGAGCACAAACACGAACCCACGGGTCGACCGTCTCAATCTGCGTCACTATAGCTTATGAGGAGCTATTGTTGCCATTGAAGGTGAGGCAAAGGCTGCTGCAGCTGTCCAGGTACCGCCTCCCAATGCGGCACGCCTGGATTTGTGCAAAACTTGCTGAGTACTCCCACTGCTTGGCTGATGTCAAGACGCGTGCCAACCGCTGCATACATGAGGCTCCCAACTGCTACTTCCATGCGGTTGCTCTCTTGCATACCGTGTTGAGTCTGCGTCATGCTCAGCTTTGCTCCCACTTCCAATGGTGTTGTGGCTCTGTGCAATCCTGCCATGTTGAAGCGCTTGACGATGTCGCTCATGTACCTGCTTTGCAACAACTCCAAAGTTTGCTGCTGCCAGTCGCGCTTGACCTCAAAGGCAAGGTAGTAACTGAGCTCTCAAATTTCTTTCATGTCAAACCTGGCAGCAAGGGACTGCTTCACATCGTCCAAAAGAGACTTGGAGTCAGATGCAATGAGCTGGTCGTCAACATAGAGCAAGATCATAGGCTGGCTCGCCTCTTGTATGCGCCCATAGACTGCATGGTCAGGTTCACTGCACACAAAACCTAGGCCAGCCAGCTGCTCATCCATCTTGTAGTACCATGCTCACGTTGCTTACTTCAAGCGGTAGAGAGTCTTCACAAGCTTGCACACCAAATCATCCTTTTCCCCCACCGCATACCCCTCTAGCTGCTCCATGTACACATCCTCCTCGAGGTCACCATTCAGAAATGCACATTTGACATCCATTTGGTGCACCTCCCAGTCCATAGCCGCAGCAAGAGCAAGGATCGCTCCGATGGATGGGAATCCAGCAACAGGTGTAAATGTCTCATTGTAATCCACACCCTTAGTCTGTGCATACCCTTTTGTGACCAGCTGTGCTTTGTACTTAAGCACTTTATCATACACACCGGGCTTGTGCCTGAAGATCCACCGGCACCCAATCACGCGGCTGTCACGTGGCACCTCCTCGAGGGACCTGGTGCCATTCTTCATGAGCGCACCATACTCCTCGTCTGTTGCAGAATGCCAATCTGCCACCTCGGAACTGCGCATGGCTTCGGTGAAGGTGGCTCGGTCATCGGTGATGGTGAGGAAGAGGAGCTCGAGGTTAAAGGACTCCGTAGGTGGTGGAGCAGTGCATAGGTTCAGTCGCTCCCCTTGTTATTTCTGCTTCTTTGCAAGCCTCTCACAACATTGTCGCTGTTCTCCACTGTCCCTTGCACCTTTTTTGGGGCACGCAGACCTTTGTGGCAGCTGCTGTACATTGTTTTGCTACTCCTCCTTATCAGATTTGGCTGTTGGCTCCTTCTCCTTCTCAGCTTCCTCCATCTTCTTATTGATTCCGCTATCACCGCCATCTCTCATATTGCCCTCTTCTGCTACCGCATCTTCTCCCATCTCTGGTACAAGTGCAGGAGCAAGTGGAACTTCAGACATAGGGCTCCAAGTCCAGCCCTTCATGTCCTCTTGAAAGACCACGTCACGGCTACAGATGATCTTGTGAGCAAGAGGTTGTAGAGGCAGTATTCCTTGGTAGTGTAGCCAAGGAAGGCAGCCTTCACCGACTTAGTGTCAAACTTGTTACGGCTGCCGGCAGGCACGTGCACAAATGCGCCACACTATAAAAAATTCAGGTGTGTCACTGCTGGCTCGCGCCCTGTCCACGCCTCCTCCGGTGTCATCAGCGACAGAGCGTGCGTAGGGCTCCCGTTTTTCAGGTACACGGTGGTGTTGACCGCTTCCAACCAAAAGGTTGGCGAGAGCTCTGCATCTTGGAGCATGCTGCAAACATTCTCCATGAGGGTGCACTTAGTTCATTCACCTACGCCGTTCAGCTGCAGTGTTCCAGGTGGAGTGACCTCATGTCGGATCCCACACCGCCTGAGGTAGTTGTAGAAATCATTGGAGAGATACTCTCCACAGTCTGTGCAAAGCAACTTCAACCGCCTGTCACTCTCAGTCTGTGCAATAGCAATCCACACCTTGAGAGCATTAAAGCACTCATCATTTCTAGCTACCAAGGACACCCACGTCTTCCTCAACTTTTCATCAATGAATATGTCAAATTAAACCTTGCCGAACAAGGACAGTGATGGCATGGGACCGCACAGATCAGAGTGAAAATTTGAGAGAACCTCAGCCGCCCCCTTCCCTTCCCCTGTCAAAGGAGAGCGGAATTGCTTCCCTTCAATGAAAATATCACAAGCCAATGTACCAGGCTGCTTCACCCCCTTGAGCTCCAAACTACGGACCATCTGCTACATGAAGATGATGCCTCCAAAGCTGAGGTGACCGAGCCTGCTGTGCCACAGGCCAATGTTGTTGTTTACCTCTCTCGTCGCCAACGCCGAGTCAGCTTCCTTCTCCGACCCCACATAGAGACAGTAAAAACCATCCTCCTTTCCTGATTTTGCAAGCACACGGCCTGCACAGGCAGAGATAGTGCAGCCACCATTCTCTGAGTGAACCTGCATGCCTTTGGTGATGAGAGAAGAGACAGAGAGGAGATTAGCTGCCAGCCCTGAAACTTGGAGCACCCCCTTCACATGACGTTCTACGTGCTTTCCCTCAATGGAAGAAAAAAAAACAATCTCACCCTCCCCAACCACCATTTGCACATGGTTGTCCCCCATGTCCACCCGACAAGGTTCAATGGTAGTGTAAACAATGAACCACTCTTTGTGACACATCATGTGCCGCATGGCTCCCTATTCGATGATCTAGAACAAGGCGATGTTGCCAAAGACGTGTAGGAACTCGATGGTAGTCACGGATCCACTCTCACAGTTTGTAGCATTTGCAGAAGCATCGGACTACTTTCTCGCTCCCACTCCAACCACAAGGTCCGCCTTCTTCTTCTCACATTCGCACGCCCAATGGTCTGGATCCTTGCAGTAGTGGCAATTCTTCTTCCCTCTTCCGCCATTGGATCTGGTTTGTGCAGTACCATTCCCATGACCAGAGTTGGTGATGAGAGGGACGTCCAGTCCGCTTCCGTGCTCCTCTCCCTTATGCCGCTCCTCCTCAAACAGCAGGCTCTCCTCCACATCGTTCAGGGTGAGCTTGTCGCCAAGCTGATCCAGGGAAACAATGAGAGGAGTGTAGCTACTAGGAAGGCCAGAGAGAATGATTTTCATGACCACACGCTCCTTGAAAAGGTCCTCAACTGCAGAAATATGGTTAGAGAGAGACTTTGCCATGTTGACGTAGACAATCATGGATCCGGACTCATCTATCTTCACAATGTGAAAGCAACAACGCAGCTGCATGTTCATGAGGATTGAATTGGATGCATAAGTAGACTCAAGCCTCTTCCAAACCTCCTTTGGCATGAGGATGCCATGGACGAGGAGTGGTGCCATTTGGTGAGGTAGAGGTAGATAGTGGCGAGGCCGTGGTCACGCTTCTTGCGGTGGGTACAGGCCTCACCAGGTGAGCGAGAGGACTGAGCTGGTATCTCCTCACTCACATGGCTCCAGATTCCCCTCTCCATCAGCACCATCTTCATGTTGTGGCTCCAATCGAAGAAGTTCTTGCCTTCAAACTTGGCGATGTTGACGCCGGCCACCACAGAAGCGGATGTTGCCATGGTAGTGCAACTTTCAGCCTCAAAACGACTCTCTCAAACAACAGGGTGCAAGGAATACCTCAAGAAAGAGTCAATTCCTTATTCTAGCTTTGATACCAGTGATGCAAACTGGGGCATCCCTCAGGGAGGTGATCAGGCTAATCAAGAGCCACCTAGGCAGGACCAACTGTGTGTGACATGGAGTTGCAGGTTGCACAAACAGATATTATGGAATGAAATGTAGATTTGTAGAGTTTGCAAATGTCTTAATGGACTCTTGAGTGGAAATGTAAAGAATCCCAGCTTTTCAACAAGCCCTTGTATGCCTCATTTTGCAAAGGGAGCACTTAGATACACTCTGTCAAAGTTGACCCTCTAGCACACTCTCCTAGCCTAGCAAAATGATCGGCAGTCACATTGTCATGCATGAGAAGTATGTCTCCCATGACCTGCACGGAAAATTATCATGGATTATTTCTTCCTTGAAGTATCTTGGAGGTCCTCCATCCGCCTTTTCTCCTTGAAGGCTGCTCTCAGCCGTCTTGATCAATGATTTTGGTAGCCTCTTGTGCTAAAAGCGCTGAGGTCACTGGCCATTTGAATCCGATCCATAATCCCAAACTGTGGAAATCCATATCTCCCTCAAAATGGACTCCGAATTGAGTTCCATAAAGTGTGTTAGAACCTGTGAAACATCCTCTATGCAACTGTCATGCCAGATTATGTTTATTGAGAAGCCTATATTTTGTCAAGTTCTGGCACCCTCATATCCAACACCATGTGGCACGTGGCTCCCGCATCAATGATCCAAAACAGGGTTTTTCTCTTTGGAGACATGTAGGAATCGGATGCTGTTTATGAATAAACTCTATGAATCTGTTGCATTTGTGGAAATATTAGACTCATTTCCTGCTCCCACTCCAACCGCAAGATCTTCTTGCTTTTTCTGGCATCACTCATCCAATGGCCCAGATTCTTGCAGAAGGGCCACTTCCATTTCTCCTTTCATCCTCCTCCATTTGTCCTGGTTGATGGAAAATCACTCCCTTGACCAGAGTTGGTGTTGAGAGCTGCTTCAGTCTGCTTTTGCCTTCACCCTCCTCGTTCTCCTCCTAAAAAACACGGTTCTTCTAAGTGTTGATAAAGAGAGTTTGTTGCCACACTGGTCTAGGGCACCAACAATAGGAGTGTACATTCTAGAAGGGCCAGCGAGGACATCTTCCATAAGCACATGCTCCTTGACAGGGTCATTGATTGCAGAAAGATTTTCACAGAGATATTTCACCATGTTGATGTAGTTCATCATGGACATGGACTTAACCATCCTTACAGGTGCAAAGCAATGAAGAAATTGCATGTACGTGAGGATTGGATGAGATGCATCAGTGAAATCAGCATAATGACAAAAAAACTTTTGGATGACAATTTCACAAACAAGGGGTTGCTATTGTTTGGTGAGGTATTGGTAGATGATTTACAAGGGTGTGGTTACACTTATTCCAGTGGGTATGGGTCTCACCAGATGAGAGAGAGGATTGAGCTGGTTCCTCCTCATCGACAAGGCATCAGAGAATTTTCTCCATATGCACCATGTTCATTCTTTTTGCTCCAGTCAGAGAAGTTCTTGCCTCTGCGATGTTGACGCTGGCCATCATGGAAATGGATGTCACCATTGTAATATAATTTCCATCCCACAGACAACCCCTCAAGCAACAGCTTGCAGGGAATTTCTCAACAATGAGGAAAAGTTTTGTTCTAGATTGATTGAAAAGAAGTTGAATTCCTGAAGCAAATCTTCACTAGAAAAGTAGATCGTCACAAATTTGAAAATTTTCCTTCTATGCCTCATTTGGACAGAGAAGCATGAAGACATTCCTCGGCTAGCGGGATCAACAAAATCACATTCACATGCAAGAAAATTTCCATCACATGCATTGAAAATAATAATATTAAAATCATGTAATGGATTCTTTTGAAGGTCCTCCAGCCGCATTTTGGCCTTGAAGGCTGCTCTCAGAATCTTGGCCTGAAAAACCTCACAGGCCAATAGACTTGGCAATAGTTCTTGTTGGAAATGTTAGTGTCATAGCCTGAACCGGACTCATGACCTCAAAATATTGGGAAATAGTACCTCACTCAGAAGGAATACCATTTCAGTTCTATTCCGTGCACTGGAATGTGCAAACCAAAGACTATGAAGTTATGATGCCATATAGTTTCTATCAAGAAACCAAACTTCCCACAATCTAGCAACCCATTTTTTTTCAAAATTTTGTACCCTCACATCCATGAATACCAATGGTGCAGTTTACGATTCACTGTACACCGATGTTTCATGTTGAGGGGTTTAAACTGCCATAGATTGCAAGAAGTTCATTCCAGACTAGGGGTTATGCGAAGTGATCAGAGTTATTGTTCATTGTATACGGAAAATCAGATACACAAGGCTATAGAGGAGAAGTAAAAGAATCCGCCAATCTATTGAACCTTCATGAACAATCACACCATTTCTAGTTAAAAAAACAATAAGTAATTAGCCAAGATCTAGTGGTCCCATTTTTCATGGTGGCGATCAAGTCTGACTCAACAGTTCATACTGATTGCTGAAACAGGAATCGATTGGGAATTAAATGCATTTTTGTTTCAGGAATTAAGAACTCCCCATGTGTTTGAAGGAAAATCTGCGGATTTTGCTGCTGCTGGGCCTGGAAGGAGTATCTAAAAAAGAGAATTGCAGTCCCTAGTTTTTTTACTAAGAGGTGGAATATGATTTATGGAAATTGTATGAGAGTTTTGAGTCACAAATCTGGTAGGAAGAAACTAAAATGCTCAAAAGGGGAGGGAAGGGTGGGCGGGGTGGAGGGGGAGGGAGGGGGGATTATCCCAAATTCATGGTGAGGTGGAACTAATACCACTGTTAAATTTGCAAAAGGTGCCAGTCTGGAGCCATTCAGCAGGAATTTTTTTTGTTGTAATCACTTCGGTAGGAATCTCAGTAATGGCTCCATAAACAGGCCAAAAGTGACTCTTGTCTCCAACCCATGATGGGAGAAGGATGGAAAAACTTGTAAAATGATGGAGTACCCATTCCAATTCTTCATTAAAAAAAAAAAGACTTCTGGAATCCTTATCAATAACATAATTTCATAATGGTGAAGGGTGGGAGGGGGATCATTTTGTTCTTGTTGATGGGTGGTCAAATCAAAGGCAGGAATTGCATATTGAGAGGGCGGGAGGGGGGGGGGGGCAGAAAGAAACCATTGAGGTCGTTTTTTAATCAAATAAATAGATTTTGATAAATTCTATGTTGTTATCTGATTTGAATCAACATGTGCTTCTTTTCAGAGAAAACTGCATCAAAGGAAACGACTGTACAAAACAAAAATTTGTTGTTGTCTATGGTCATTGAATACATCTTCATGAAACAACCATTTTTGCCTTGTAAACCTAAATGTGAAGTGAAGCATTGGCATTATACATGCATTAATGTTTTCAATAAGGTACTTCTAAAATAAATGGACAGTGAGTCTTTCTGTTTCTTTTTTTTTGGGGAATTTCAATTTTCATTTTTCATCATTACTTCGTCTTTTGGAGCATCCACTCGTGCCTTTACAATTGCACAGGCTCTGCATAGGTTTATGGAGACTTGGATGATGGAACAAGTCTTCTGGGACATGGATGGAAACTTAACGATCTCATCAAGATCTAGTTGAGTTTATCACTATGCTCCTTCTACTCCTCTTCCTTCTCCTCCTTATCCTCCTCCTCCTTCTACTCCTCATCCTCCTCCTCCCACCCTCTCTTTCTCCTCCTGATCTTCATCTTCTTCTTTGTTGTCATCCTCCTCTTCATCATGTCAACCTACCCCTCCTCCTAGATGTTTTATGATATCCGTGGATTTTTTTTGGTGCATATTTCATGTAAATTATTTCAGACAATGTGGATACTGATAGAATCATGTTTCCTCCAGTATAGTTATAAATACAAACTATTTATCTGGGGCATTGGTTCCTTGTGGATTTTTTCTTACCCAATATGAGCACCGATGTAAACTTTTTCTTTTCCATTTGGTACCTCAAACATCTAGGATAATCTCAAGGGTACATATATTTGGTTTTGTTTCTTTTCCTGTAATGTGTATGTGAATGGGGTGAATGTTTTATTTAAAAAATCTTCTATGAAGTCATCTCAGTTCGCACTATGCATTACAATCCTCCTAATATAAAATCCTTAGATCTCCAAATTCATCTCCAACAGATTGAGAAATCGGAAGTTTTGCATTAAGGCTGGCTGCAGCTTGTTCGCCAAACAAGTTGAAAAGATACAGTTCCTTTAACAAGCACTCTTGATGTTTCATTTTTCCAAGGCGAGCAAGGAACGGAAAGGTGTCAAGGCAAAGAAACAGAATCAAGTTTCAAAATTAACCTGGACAAAGTTTAGAAGTTTTTAATACTGGATCACAATAATAAAGAATTTTGGGTGGCGCTGGCACAAAGACAATGATCCTTAAAATAATGCACATTAAACAACTTTGGAAAGGTACACCAAACAAGCTGAAAAGATACAAATCCTTTAATAATTTTTCATTTTTCCTCGAGTCACAAAGTCGAACATTTGGTTTGATGTTTTCGTCTACGTACAATAACCTTTGAATAGTTCTCATCCTGTTCCATTCATCTGTTGATCTAAATTCTAAATGAAGATCAACAATTTGAAGTCTTAACATAAGTATTAATCATAGGTTTTTTTTCAAATGAACCATCAAGATATAAACAGATGAAATGACTTTTGATGAAGAAAGAAAATGGTTTACTCTTTCATTATTGTTTTATTGGAATCAACATAGCTTGTTTCCAAACCCACTCTGATGTGAACACAAGGCATCAGGGCCAAGAAAGAGGTTGCCACTCTCTCCCCTGACCTTTGCCTCATCTACTCTACTCTGTTGATGTGGTGTTCTCCTTGTCATGAGTGCTATTGATCGTACTCCCTGGTTTGACCACTGAGGAGTGGTCAAACTCATTATTTGACTTTAGATCTCACTTTGGATTCCTTGGATTTTTTCCATGCAAGATCGAGCTTTGAACCACTCAATTTGAGTGAGTACTCAGAAAGTTAGCCTACCCCGAAGTTTGGGACTTGGACGGATGGAATCTGGTACCCGCCATGGGTCGTGGGATGATCCACCGCCAGTGATCCAAGTTCATCTCTAGTGAGCTCCAAATGCACCTGGGCCATGAATTAAGCAACCAAAGGGACCTCCTTCACCAGGGTGACCTTCTCCTTGACTCTTGGGCGAGGAAAGGTGCTCTGACAGGTCACTGTCAAAGTGCCTCCCGTTGCCTAGCGTGTAAGGCAAGGTGGGCGTCTCCACCAAGGGTTACTTCAACGGCCGTAGAAGGGGTCTACTGCTCTAATTTGGCCGTGCTTGGATGCGTCGGAAAGCTTAGATCACAGGTCATAAGAATCCGATGTGGTGTGACTGGGTCAATAACCAAAAACGTGTTTTGATTCAGTTCTACTGAATGCGACGTGTTGTGCCCACTCACACCCGTGATCCTTGTGCTCCACACTCTTCACCATCGGTGCCCATTGAATGCCCCAAACATTAGTAGTATGAACCAGTGTAGGCTAGGTGTCCTTGAGGGTGCTGTACATCCACTACTGCCAAAAAAGGGTTATGGACCCATGTGCCTAGAAGGATCCTAGCTCTACAACTTTCTCGCTATCGCGGCACGCCATCACAATGACTGAGCAAGAGAGCATCCGTGTAGTCTCAAAGTTTGACGGGATTGGCTTCCCCTTGTGAAGGTGGTAGTTTTAGGTCAAACTTGATGAGAAGGGCTTGTTTGAGTTGATTAAGGGTGAAGAGAAAGTCCCTCTGGATACTACGACAACGGAGGAAGTGGACAAGTACAATAAGTGCAAGGCTCTTCTTGTTTTGGTGTTAGCGCTAGCTCCGACGCAGCGTGCACTCATTCAAGGATGCACGGAGGTTGTAAAAGCCTGGATGAAACTCTGCTCCATCTGTTAGCTACTGAGTTCACACCTCTGGCAGAGAAGCCGCAAAACCGAAAATCTCACAAAGGTTTTTAGGCATCATTCCTTTGTTGACATGTGTAATGCACCCCAAACTTAGTCAGGCATACACTTCACCGTCAAGAGTACTAACGCCTTAGCATTACATCTCAAGAAGAGCTCAAGTCATCAATACACAAGAGAGCATCAAACAAGGGTTTATTGATCTGCATGTAAGACAAGTTCATTTATAGTTTTCTGTCTAGTCTTAGAACTCCTAAGCACATTCCTGGGAAGTGGCCTGAACCAGCCACATCACCAATAGACTCGCACTGTGGGCTTGACACATAAGCATCCTAGTGTCAAGGTGACAGACCAACCATGTAGCGTCCACGAAGCTATAGACTTTCTTTCTTGGAAGCTTCCATAGAAAACAAGATGTGCATGGGGCCAGGATCAAACTCATGACCTCTAACTTGGCCAAATCAACAAAATAGCCAAGGAGACCACTCACCCACATTGTCTACTCATAGGTCATATTGTGAATGCGCCGTATAGCAACGGTCTAGAAAACGGGTCCCGACATGGGAGATCGCCAACCGCTCTTGGTATTGCAACCAAGATAACATATCACCCTCAAACGAGGGATCCACACTTTAGGTTCGATCGGTTTGCAACCTCACGAAGTCCGCATGAAAGTCTTTAGTGTCTACCCTTGGTAGGACAATCTGTGAGGAGTCTCAAAGGCAAGAACTGTAAATGGTTGCATGCAAGGCACATGCTTTTATACTTGAAGAGCATTACTAATGCTTCTGCTCATAGTGGCTCCATAGGAACCAACCTCAGCCTACAGTTCTACTTGGCGCGTCCTAAGACCGCCAAGTGTCATCCTCAAGCCAGTCTCTAGTAAGCTTCCTAGAAGCTTCCTGTCCCATTTTGGGCTGTAAAGAAAAAATGCGGTCGTAGCGGAGTTTGTGCCCGCGAACCATGAGCTCCAGCGCCTATCCCAACTAGGCCACAATGTTGTGTTCCCTATGATGATCTCCAGGGGGCATACCCATTATGGGCAGTGCATTCCTGGCTTATCTCATAACAGACCAACGGGACATACTCCATAGAGTAGTGCATGCCTTCTCTTTCCGTGCAACCAGCTAGCTAGCCAGTGGACAAGGTGCATACCATTCAACAAATCTCTCCCTTGCACCTCTTTCCATCTGTCGTTCACTGCGCTCCATCGATGCCTTGGGGATCACCCTTCCTCTGCCGCACTCCTCATGCCAAGTCCACGAATGCCTGCATAGTACAAGTTGCTCTCCAGCAGCTTGATCATGCAGTCAGCAAGCATGCTCTTGGTTCCGCAGTGATGCAAGTCCACCACGTTCTTCATGACCAGGACATGTGAGTAGTGGTAACGTATGTTGATGTGCTTCGTTCGCCAGGAGATGATGTCATCTTTAGCCATCGAGATGGCGCTCATGTTGTCCACATGTACAACTGTGGAATCCTCCTGTGGCACTGTCATTTTGCCAAGCAGGCTGCACAACCACTGAGTCTCCTTGCACAACTCAAACACAACAACGTACTCTGCCTCAGCCGTGGACACCGAAACACAATCCTGCTTCCTACTGGCCAGCGCCATTCAAGATGCACACGTATCGAGAGGTGGATTTCCGGTCGTCACGATTTCCTCCCCAGTTGGCGTCAAAGTAGCACTTCAGGCGGAGGGGGGTCCATACCTTCTTGGCATCCAAGGACGAGGCCCATGTGATGTGTCTTCTGCAGGTAGCGCACGATGCGCTTGACTGCCTGCCAATGTTGTGACCCCCGGTTGGCCATGAACCTGCTCACTTGTCCCACAACATAGCAGATGTCCGGACGAGTACCTACCATGGCGTACATGATGCTGTCCACGGCGGACTGGTAGGGGGTGTCTTGCATCTCCCTTTGTTCTGCTTCATTTCTTGGCGACATTGAGGCCTTCAGTTTTCCATCGGTCGTCATTGGGGAGCTGACAGGTTTGCAGTCTTCCATGTGATAGTGTTTAGTACCTCACTGATGTATTTGGTTTGGTGGAGTTCGATGGTGCCTGCTCCTCGGTTGCGGTGGATGGCAATCCCGAGGAAGTATTCGAGAGGACCCATGTTCTTCATTTTGAACCTTTTGCTGAGGTCAGACTTCAGCTCATCCAGCAGCTCGACCAAAGAAGAGTAGATGATCAGATCATCCACATAGAGTGCAACGAGCATCAGCCCACTCCCATCATCGCACACGTACATGCTCGGATCATTTTGGCAATTTGCAAAGGAGAGACCGGTCATGAAACCGTTCATCTCTTTGAACAATATCCGTGGGGCCTGTTTCAGTCCGTAGAGCACTTTCACCAACTTGCACACCTTGCCCACGGGAGCTTTGACTCCTTCGGGCACCTCCATTAGCACTTCCTTGTCGAGCTTCCCATAGAGGAAAGCTTTTGTGATGTCCATCTGATGTATCTCTAGCTTCTTTGCGGCTGCGATGGCAAGAAGAGAGCGGATGGAGGCAAAGGTCACTACAGGCGCAAACGTCTTGTCGTACTCAGAGCCCGGGCATTGAGAGAACCCCTTTGCCAGTACCCTTGCCTTGAACTTTTCGATTTTGCAGTCTTCTTTCTTCTTCACTCGGAGGACGCACTTAGATCCCACCACGTGGGCCTTGTCGGGTCTATCCACAAGCACCCACGTGCTGTTCTTGACAATGGACGCGAGCTCGGTGTTGAATACCTCCTTCCACTTGGCTGCATCCGGGCCATTCATCGCCTCCGCCACTGTGGATGGCTCTCCCTAAGCCATACACAACAAGCTGAGGCCAGTCCAATCTTTTCCATATTGCAAAGGTGTCGTCTTTGGTCACAAACTGTGCCGGGGTGCTGGTGCAGCTTCTTGCTTTGGTACTCATGCTTCCACAGGTGGTGGTGTGTCGTCGCCGTCGTCGTCGTCGTTGTTAAAAGAGTTGTCAGACTCCAAGTCAGACTCGGAAGCCCCGAACACCTCAGTATCCACGTCCATGTCAGATGCTGTGTCATCCTCCGCAGCTACTCTCTCATTCCAACCACCTGCTGGCAAAGCTAGCCAGTTGTTGGGTACCTGGACTCCGGACTCCAATAACACTATCCACTCTCCCGCCTTGAGGGTGAGGATCGGTTCCAGCAGCTCTCCCTTTCCAAGGGAGTGTTCGTCAAAATCAACGTCACAGCTCCTTACGAGCCCTCTTGCTGCCTGGTCCGAAAGCCGATAGGCTTCGTGTGACGTGTTGTACCCAACCATGATGCAATTTTTGGAATGTGCGTCCAGCTTGCCTCCACTATCTCCGGATTGGATCTTCACCCATGTAGTTGACCCGAACACCTTCAGATGAGAGGCGTTGGGTTTCTTTCCCGACCATGCTTCTTATGGGGTCTTCAGCTACTTGTCCTGCTCCTTTCCATGCTTCTGCAAGGCGGTTGCTAGTGTGAGGTTCAAGAGGTCGCAGGCTGTTGTTGCAGCTTCAGCCCAAAAGTGAGGAGGGAGCTTGGCGTCGAAGAGCATGCTTCACACCATGTCGAGTAGGGTCTCGTTCATCCTCTCGGCCACACCATTGCTTTGGAGGTTGTAAGGGGTGGTTTGCTCGTGGCAGATCCCATGATGCTTGAGCCAAGGCTTGCATGCCTCTTACTCACCCCCGTTGTCACTTTGGAGCATCTTCACCTTCTTTGACGTTTGCTGCTCTACCATGTCGACAAAATACAGGAGCTTCTCCTTGACCTCTCCCTTTGTTTTGAGGAAGTAGATCCACAACTTGCAGCTGTGGTCATTGATGAAGGTCACGAAGTACTTGCTTCTTCCGTTAGACGTCGTGCAAAAGGGTTCGCACACGTCACTATGAATCAGCTCCAAGACATTCTCCACTCGTTGACCTCCTCTCCCAAACGACTTCTTCTTTTCCTTTGCTTGGAGGCATGGTTCACACTACAAACACGCCTCTCCATGCTTCATGGTGCATCCTTACATTCCGTGGAATACCTTTTGCTCTTGCATCTTATTAAGCGTGTTGTTGGCCACGTGGCCAAATCGCCGGTGCCACAACTCAGCATCGGTGTCCTTGGTTGATGTGGCAGCTGCAGCGGTCGCCGATGGTGCATCCTTTGGCTTCGGTGCCACTGTCTTGGTGGCACATGTCAGTCCCTCATCCAGCATCTTGGTGAATTCGGTTTGAAGCACGTAGAGGCTGTCGACTCTTGGAACTTGAAGCATGAGGTCGTCTTTGGTATACAAAATTTTTATGTCCTCATTTTTTACGGCCACGGCTTCCTTGTTGGTGAACACCACTGTCATGTTGTTGTTGGTGATTTGTGAGACCGACAGCAGGTTGGTTGCAAAGGAGGGTATGTACACAACCTTTTGAAGATTGAACGCCTTCTCGGCACCGTTCACGTTGAATGTGATCACCTTGTCCCCTTCGCCCATGGCTTGGACGACGCCGCTATTTGCACACTTGATGCGCATGTCAGATTCAGCCATGGAGACAAATCCACCCTTCTCTTTTGATGAGTGGTGATTGGTGCCCGAGTCAAGGGCGAATGTCCCGGGCCTAAGGAGGGTTGCCCCATTCATGGTCAACCCTTCAGCCATCATGTTGGTGAGCTCCTTCTTCTCCTTCCCACCTTTATTCCTGTTGAATGTTTTTGCCCCTTGTTCAGTGTTGTAGGACGGATCAGGAATGCTCTGCTCCTTGTGGAGGTATGAACCCTATATCCATTGTGGTGTAACTCAACTATACTCTTTCTCTTGTGAGATGTGACCTGTAAGTACACCATGTCGGTGAGTGGTTACCTTGGCCATTTTGTTCATTTTACCAAGTGAGAAGTCATGAGTTTGATCCTGACCCCATGCACATCTTGTTTTCTATGCAAGATTCCAAGAAAGAAAGTCCGTAGCTTCTTGGACGCTACATGGTTGGTCTGTCACCTTGACACTAGGATGCTTATGTGTCAAGCCAACAGTGCAAGTCTATTGGTGATGTGTCTGGTTCAGGCCACTTCCCAAGAATGTGCTTTTGAGTTATAGGACTAGACAGACAGCTATAAAAGGACTTGTCTTGCATGCAGATCAATAAACCTTTGTTTGATGCTCTCTTGCGTATTGACAACTTCAGCTCTTTTTGAGATGTAATGCCAAGGCATTAGTACTCTTGAAGTTGAAGTGTATGCCTGATTAAGTTTGGGGTGCATGACACATGTCAACAAAGAAGGAAGGCCTAAAAACCTTTGTGAGCTTTTTGGTTTTGCGGCTTCAATGCTAGAGGTGATGACCTCAGTCGCCAACAAAGGATTATGGGCCCACTCCTCTTGTTAGGGAAGTTTCACATACGAAACCGCTAAGGTCCCAAGCAGTGAGAGCGCCTTCGCTCTCACCCAACTTCTCTGTTTGTAGGGCAACATCAGCAGGAGGGGAATGCAACACATCTGCACCTTTCTACCTTGGGAGCTGACATCAGCCTTCATCAGCCTACATCAGCCTACATCGGCTTGCAACGTGAACAGGGGAAGCAATTGCCTCTTCTCACCAACAGCCTACAGCGGCCTCAAACACAGGTTCATCGGCATCAACAATAGGTACAGCAGCTGGAGCAGTTGTAGCTGTAGGGATGGCAAGGACAGGAGAACCAGGGAATCATTCGTCCATCCTCAAGTTTGATGTAGAGGGGTTTGCACTCTTGAAGTGGCAGTTTGAGATCATCATGGACGACAGAGATCTGCTAGGATATTTTGACGGAACTATTGAGCACCAAAGGAGGGGGGTGCTGACCTTGTGGCATGGGTCAAGCTCAACAAGAAGGCTCTCGCCATTCTTGTGTCCTCCATAGAACCCTTAGTCCTTTCACACATGAGTGGTTGTACAGTGGCAGCCGCAGCATACGCCAGACTCGGCAAGGTGTTTCAGTCTTCCTCACTTGCTAGCCATCTCTTCATTCTACAAAACATCATCAGCATGAGGCTTGGTGAAGGGCAGGACGTCTTCGCCTTTATGCAGAAGTTTGAGATGCTCTTGCCACAAGCCACCGGCATGGGGTGGGACCTGAGATCCGACATGCAAGCCATGATTTTTCTGATGACGCTGCCAAAAAGTTGGGGCCCCATGATAACAGTGATTGGAGGGTGGACTGAAGATCAATTTTTCTACACCACCTTCTCTGAGTATGTGCGGAATGAAGCCATGCATCGTAGTAGCAATGAAGAAAACATGGCTGCCTTTGCCTCACAGAGCAGCGGCACCTTCCGCAATACCTCCTCCTCTGGGTACAACGGAAGCAACAGCACTAGCAAAAGTGGAAGGGGTGCAAAGCGCCAAGGAAACTGCCATAACTGTGGCAAGACTGAACACTGTGCTCGAGAGTGCCGTGCACCCAAGAGAGAGGGAGGAGACGTGGATGAATGGCAAGGGGGAAATGGTGAGAAGGATCCCACAAGCTTGATGGCCGAGTGTACCTCCAACAAAGGGAGAGCGATTCTTAGGCCAGGAGCTTACAGCCTTGACTCGGGCACAAACGAGCATACCACTTACGAGAAGAGAGACTTCATCTTTCTTGCTCACTGCAACAAGAACTTCAGAGTTGCCAGCAACAAGGTTGACACAGCAGAGGGGATTGGTGACAAGCTCGTCACAGTGGGTGTCAACGGTGGACATTGTTGGAAATGTGGTTCCAACGTGGCCTGACCACGTCCTGAGGTTCACAACTCTTTTGGGCGGCAGTCTTAGACGAAGTGTGTGCTTTCTGGTCACCACGCACTATGTGAGCAGAGTTCTGACGGAATTCAGCAACACCCAAAGTTCGAAGGGCTGGGGATCAATTTTGATTGGATTTCTGCACACGGACCACATCAGCAAAGTTATAGTGCTAGTCACAAGCTTTCCAATGCACCAAACTGCGTGCGATTTGGACCACCGTAGCGCCCGATACGCGATTCGGAGTGCATCATTGAGTCTCTGTCCCTGATAGAGCACTAACGTGAGTGACGGGCGCCCGAAGCGCCCTGGACCCCAATGAAGCATCAGACCGCCATTCCGAAGCGCACATGGCTCCAATGAACCATGGGATATTGCTGCTAGCATCCCCCAAGGGGCGCCTCGGCCATGGTGTGCGTGGTGGGAGTCGAACTGGTCACCGCCGGATCATTTTTCCGGCCGGTACCAAGTCTGCCGTCCAAACCCGGACGGCGAGCACCACCTCCCAACTTTGACTGACCATAACTCCCTCATTTCTTAGCCGATTGCTGCGATTCAAATTGCAGCTGGTCCAGCGTGTCCTCTAGTTTCTGAACAATCCATCCATGCATGCAAACATTCACTGTACAAGGATCTGGAGCCATTACCCTGAAAACGGCAACTCCAGGGCATGGCACTGGGCAATATGTAACAATCTCCCCCTTGCTCCTGCCATGCCGGATGCCTCCCTGCTCACTCCTGCTCATCTTCCATAGCGCTCTTGAGCCCATCATAGCCCGTAAGCCCAAGGCCTGCCACACTGAGGACATGCCGATCTCTGGGCTGCGCCTTGGTCAAGCAATCCGCGAGCATGTGCGTTGTACTACAATGTTGTAGCACAACCTGTCCCTTTTGGACCATGTCGCGCGCATAGTGGTAGCGCACGTCAATGTGCTTCGTCCTCCTGTGCTGCGTCGGGTTGTTGGTCAGTGAGATAGAGCCGGTGTTGTCCTCTTGTACCACCGTAGGCTCCCGTTGAGGCACGCCGAGCTCCCCCAATAGCCTGCGGAGCCACACCGCCTCCTTGACCGCTTCGGCCAGCGCGATGTACTCTGCTTCCACTGTGGAGGTGGCGACACAGTCCTGTTTTCTGTTGCACCACGAGACCGCTGCACCTGCGAGGAAGAACACATAGCCGGAGGTGGACTTCCACTTGTCCACATCGCCGGCATAGTCTGCATCTGTGTAGCAGACCAGACGCAAGGGGTCGGTCCTCCCCTTGCCGTCGAACCTCAGGCACGCGTGCCGCGTCGCCTGCAGGTAGCGGAGGATGCGCTTGACCGCCTGCCAGTGTAGTGGCCCTGGATCGGCCACGTACCTGCTCACTTGACCCACCGCGTAGGCCAGGTCCGGTCGAGTCGCCACCATGGCGTACATGAGGCTGCCCACCGCAGACTGGTACGGCACCCCCGCCATGTCCTCCCGCTCTTCTTTTGTTTGCGGCGACATTGCCGCGCTCAGGTCACA
>SZWC01002142.1:60378-87680 GCA_023375785.1 Penium margaritaceum | reverse complement strand
GTTGTGGAGACCGGACTGCCAACCGGTTTGCAGTCCTCCATGCCGTACCGCTTCAGCACTTCGGCCACGTACTTGGCCTCCCCAAGCTCAAGAGTGTGCGCCCTCCGGTTCCGCGTTATGCTCACCCCGAGGTAGTACTCCAACTCCCCCATGTCGGACATCTGAAATCTGCTGCTCAGTTGCTCCTTCAGCTGTTGTA
The DNA here is from genome assembly GCA_023375785.1 of Penium margaritaceum. NCBI lineage: Eukaryota > Viridiplantae > Streptophyta > Zygnematophyceae > Desmidiales > Peniaceae > Penium > Penium margaritaceum. The sequence continues at coordinate 87,481 of SZWC01002142.1, read as the reverse complement.
GAGCCTGCAGGTCAGATGAACACAAAATCAGGTCGTCCACATAGAGTGCAACGATCTGATGGAGCTGGTTGTTGCGCCGCACGTACACACTGTGATCAGATTCACAGCGCTTGAAGCCGAGCTGTACCATGTAGCCATCCATCTGCTGGTACCAGCACCTTGGCGACTGTTTTAGCCCGTACAAGGACTTGCGCAGTTTGCACACTTTGCCCTCCGGCGCGTCCACCCCCTCCGGCACCTCCATGAAGATCTCCTTGTCGAGAATGTCGTTCAGGAACGCAGTTTTCACGTCCATTTGGTGCAGCTCCATGTCCTTGGCAGCTGCCACTGCGAGGATCGCCCGGATGCTCGTGAACTTGGCGACGGGGACGAACGTCTCGTCGTAGTGCTCGTCCTTGCATTGTGCAAACCCCTTTGCCACCAGCCGCGCCTTGTACTTCTCCACTGTACCCTCCTTGTTGTACTTCGTTTTGAAGACCCACTTGGAGCCGATGACCTTGGTGTCTTTCGGCCGATCCACGAGCTCCCAAGTGTCGTTCTCGGCAATGGACGCAAGCTCTGACTTGATAGCTGCGTCCCACTGCTCCGCTTCAGGTCGTGCAAGCGCCTCTTGCACGGTTTTCGGCTCCGCTGCGGCTGCCATCATGCACCGTGCCATGCCGATCCAGCTGCCCATTGCTACGTCATACCGTTTTGCCGCATTTCGCTGCCTTTGGCTGCGTCGCGGTGATTTTGGTGACTCCAGTGGCTGGTCCTGTTGCTGCTCCTCGGCTGCCCCATTTGCGTCCTCGGCCTCCTCTGCTTCGGCTGCTGCGTCCTGTGCCTTTGCGACACCTGCGTTTGCACCGTCGCCCTGCTGCACCCCAGCACCGTTGCTCTCCGAAGACTCTTCGTCAGTGTCGGCGTCCGCCGGCTCCTCCTCATTGGTTAGGAGCTGGAACCACTCCCCCTGCTTCGGAGAGTCCACCACGCCGATGTCACTGCTCCTGCTGCTGTAGGTCTGGTGCTCGTTGAACTCAACGTCACGGCTGCTGAAGATCTCCTCCTTGCTCACGTCGTAGAGCCGGTACGCCTTAAGCGCGCTCTCGTAGCCAAGGAAGAGACATGGCTTGGCGCGTGGGTCCAGTTTTCCATCGCACCGTTGTGCCGCCTGCACCATCGCGTGCGCCTTGCACCCGAAGACCTTCAGGTGCGCCACACTTGGCTTGCGCCCGCTCCATACCTCCTGCGGCGTCTTCCAGCTGCTCTTCCCCTTCAGCACCGCTGTCGGGGTCAGGTTGATGGTGTAGCTTGCCGTACGCACCGCTTCCGCCCAGAAGCTCCGTGGCAATCCCGCGTCCACGAGCATCGTACGTACCATATTCAGCAGCGTCTGGTTTGCTCGCTCCGCCACGCCATTAGATTGTGGCGAGTAGGGAGTTGTGTGCTCCCACTTGATGCCCTGCTCCTTCAGCCACCCACTGCAGCCCACGTACTCTCCGCCATTGTCGCTGCGTAGCGCTCTGACCTTGTGGCCAGTCTGCCTCTCCACTGCGGCAACGTATTCCTTCAGCCGGTCCAGCACCATGCCCTTCTGCTGCATGAAGTACACGTAGAGTTTTCTGCTGCAGTCATCGATGAAGGTGACAAAGTACTGCGCGCCGCCTTTTGACGGCGTTTTGAACGGTCCGCACACATCACTGTGCACGATCTCCAGTAGGTCCTGGGCGCGCCCCACGTTCTCGTTGAATGGCTTGCGCCTCGCCTTGCCCAAAATGCAAGGCTCGCACTTTTTGTGCGATGCTGCATCTGCTGTCGCGTCTGCTGCACCGGCGATGTCGAGGCCGCGGACCATGTCGCGCTTCGCCATCTCCTTCACGACTGCGGGCGACGAATGCCCCAGCCGCCGGTGCTAGAGCTCCAGACCAGCTCCCCCTCCTTTGGCCAAGTTGACGGCACGTTCTTGCGAATCTGCTGCGTCTGCTGCTGCGAGGATCACCTTTGTCTCCACGATGCAGAGATCGCCCTCGCGCTTTGCCTCCAGCACGACTTCGCCGTCGCCGTCCATGCGCACCACTGCGCCTTTCCTGCGGAAGAGCACCTCATATCCCTTATCCGTCAAGCGACTAACACTTAGAATGTCAGCCAGGCCGGGGACATGTTGCACATCATGGATGACAAGAAACATCTTCTTACCGTTCACCTCCACCTCCACCTCAACGTCTCCTTGGCCGGCCGCCGGCTCGACTTTGTCGTTTGCGACCACCATAGACTTGGCAGATTTGGTGTAGCGGACGAATCCCACCTTCTCGACTTGGGTGTGCTCCTCGGCGCCGGAATCCAGGCACCGCCTGTTGGCCCCTTTGAGGTTGTGGTTTGTGGTGCCGTTGAGGAGCGCCTTCTTGCCTTTGGCGTCCTTGCCGCTGGCCTTCGCCTCCTGCGAGCACTCGCGAGCCCAATGACCCTCCTTCCCACAATTGTGGCACGCACCTTTCTTGATGCCCTTCTTGCCGCCACCCTTTCCGCCGACTCCCTTGCCGCCACTGCCGCCACCACGCGTTTTGGTGACCAGGGCCGATGAGGACGACGAGGCCTCGCCGCCACTGCAACGTTGCGCCTCATTGTGGATATACTCGGCGACTGCGCCATAGGTCAGCTTGTCCTCCGTCCATCCACCGAGGACGGTAATGAGGGGGCTCCAACTGTCAGGTAGAGCCATGAGGAGAGCCATCGCCTGCAGTTGAGAGTCGACCTTCCACCCCACATCATTGCATTGCGAGGCAAGCGACTCAATCTGCTGCATGGCGGCGAGAATGTCCTCGCCCTCCTCGATCCTCACCGTTAGAAGCCGCTTCATCGGCTTCTAATCGGTTTGCAAGCGTCGTCGATTGGTGGATGGTGCAAAGCTTTTGCCATGCCTCGGCAGCCAACACGCTGCCTTGGAAGTAACCCCACTGGTTCTCGGTAGTAGACGACAGCAAGAGCATGAGCGCCTCGGTATTTCTCTTTGCGAAGGCCTGCTTCTCTTCGTCTGTTGCGGTCTTCTCGTCGAGAACCTCCGTGCCCTTCATCACGTCGAGTAGCCCCTTGTGTGCGAGGTAGATCTCAAAGTTCCACCTCCACAGCCCAAAGCCAGGGCCACCCGCATACTTCTGGATCAGATAAGACTCTGTTCTCAGCGCCATGTTGCGCTACTGCTACACGGGTCGTCAGACGTTGTCAGCGAGGTTGTCCGAGACGCTCCTCCTGTCCGCCGAGGAAGCCGTGAACGTTTGGGACCGGTCAGGGCTGTGGGCCCATAACCCTTTGTTGGAAATGTGGTTCCAACGTGGCCTGACCACGTCCTGAGGTTCACAACTCTTTTGGGCGGCAGTCTTAGACGAAGTGTGTGCTTTCTGGTCGCCACGCACTATGTGAGCAGAGTTCTGACGGAATTCAGAAACACCCAAAGTTCGAAGGGCTGGGGATCAATTTTGAGTGGATATCTGGACACGGACCACATCAGCAAAGTTATAGTGCTAGTCACAAGCTTTCCAACGCACCAAACCGCGTGCGATTTGGACCACCGTAGCGCCCGATACGCGATTCGGAGTTCAACATTGAGTCTTTGTCCCTGACAGAGCACTAGCGTGAGTGACGGGCGCCCAAAGCGCCCTGGACCCCAATGAAGCATCAGACCGCCATTCCGAAGCGCACATGGCTCCAATGAACCATAGGATATTGCTGCTAGCATCCCCCAAGGGGCGCCTCGGCCATGGTGTGCGTGGTGGGAGTCGAACTGGTCACCGCCGGATCATTTTTCCGGCCGGTACCAAGTCTGCCGTCCAAACCCGGACGGCCAGCACCACGTCCCAACTTTGACTGACCATAACTCCCTCATTTCTTAGCCAATTGCTGTGATTCAAACTGCAGCTGGTCCAGCGTGTCCTCTAGTTTCTGAAACATCCATCCATGCATGAAAACATGCACTGTACAAGGATCTGGAGCCATTACCCTGAAAACGGCAACTCCAGGGCATGGCACNCCGAAGCGCACATGGCTCCAATGAACCATAGGATATTGCTGCTAGCATCCCCCAAGGGGCGCCTCGGCCATGGTGTGCGTGGTGGGAGTCGAACTGGTCACCGCCGGATCATTTTTCCGGCCGGTACCAAGTCTGCCGTCCAAACCCGGACGGCCAGCACCACGTCCCAACTTTGACTGACCATAACTCCCTCATTTCTTAGCCAATTGCTGTGATTCAAACTGCAGCTGGTCCAGCGTGTCCTCTAGTTTCTGAAACATCCATCCATGCATAAAAACATGCACTGTACAAGGATCTGGAGCCATTATTCTGAAAACGGCAATTCCAGGGCATGGCGCGGGGCAATATGTAACGGACATTCCAACCTCAAGCTAGAGGGGGTGGTCTACTCGCCCTCCTTCACAGCCAGCCTTCTCTCCATCTCTAAGATAACTGACCATGCCATGAAAGTGGTCTTTACAGAGAAGGAAGTGGTGATAGTCCCTACCAAGGACATCAACATTACCTTCTCTGCCAAGAAAGTTGTCGCACAGGTTCCTCGCGTTGATGGACTCTATGTCTTGCCGACAATTTCAATGACTGAATCTTCAGTCGAGAGTGATGATGAGGAGAGCAGCAATGTAGATTCAGATGAGAAATGACAAGTTGGATCAGCGGAAGTATTGGAAGCAGACGATTTAGCAACAAACCTGCAAGAAAATGCAACCACGAGTGCTGTTCATTCTAGGTTGTGCACATCCTCCAAGAACCTCTGGCACAGGCGCTTTGGACACATGGCTCATCGCACATTGGAGCTCATGGTAAAGCAAGAGCTAGTGCGTGGGATGGAGTTAGGTGATGAGGTGGAGGGAGCCGGGATCATGTATGAGCCATGCCTTCAAGGCAAGGCAACAAGGAAATACTTTAAGCACAATGGCACGCGTGCTCTTGCACCCCTTGACCTCGTGCACTCTTACGTGTGCGGTCCCTTTTGCATATTGTCAAATGGAGGCAGCATTGCCGACAACAGTAGCAAGGTGTGGATATACTTTCTCAAAAAGAAAAGCGAGGTGAAGGAGAATCTGCAAGCTTTTGTGGCTATTGTTGAGCGACAAAGTGGAAAGAAGGTGAAGGAATTCAGGACAAACATTGGGGGAGAGTACGAAGCCTGAAGGGAGTGGCTCAAGACACAGGGCTTTAAACACCAGAAAACTACACCCTACTCACCTCAAAGTGATGGCGTAGCAGACAGGATAAACCAGACACTCCTAGGCTTTACGATGTGCATGCTCTTTGATACCAAGCTGCCTCCTAGATTCTGGGCTGAAGCACCACGTACGGCTACCTACCTTGTGAACCTCACACTTGCACCAGCACTGCAACGGAGAGGCAATACGAAGCAGACACAGCAGCTCAAGACGCTACAAGAAGCATGGTCAGGCAGGAAGCCGGATGCCTCCCATCTCAAGGTGTTCGGTTGCACCGGGTTTGCCAAGGTCCAGGCCGGTGAGGGCCCTGCAAAGCTCGATGCACGAGCACGAAAGTGCATTTTCATCGACTATGACACCACCCACAAAGCTTATCGACTGTGGGACCAAGGAGCCAAGAAGGTCATCCACAGCAAAGACGTGGATTTCCACGAAAGGTCTATGAGTAAGGGAGAGCATCTCAAACTCGAGAAAGTTCCAAAACAGGGAGACTGGCTTACTCACCTTGAAGAGGGAGGTAAAGCACGAGCACAATGGCATGGGATAGATGCTGCAACAAGGAAAGGAGCTCATGAAGATGACTCAAAGGAATCAGACTCTCATTCAGACGTACCCGATCCTCCGGAACATGAGGAGGATGCCTCTCCCATCATCAACGGCGAACCAGACCTCCAACCTCCACATCAACAGCACCAGCCACCAGGTTTAAGGAGCAGTTCACGCCTCAAAGTACCTCGGCAGCGTTACGACGCAGATAGAGGTGAATGGACAGGCTTCAACTATTCATTCTTGGTTCGAGATGAGCCAGCCTGACAAAGCAGAGTGGGACGAAGCAATGCGCAGAGAACTCAGCTCCATCGAAGAGAATGGGACATGGGTGCTGGTGGACAGACCTACTGGGGCTCTCGTTGCGGGGTCCAAGTGGGTGCTCAAAGTAAAAAGGAAACAGGATGGCAAGATAGACAAGTACAAGGCACCGGTGGTAGCAAAGGGGTTCTCCCAACGGCCTAGCGCAAAGTACGATGAGACCTTTGCTCCAGTTATTGCGTTTGCCTCCATCTGGTCAATGCTTGCCATTGCTGCTATCGAGAACATGGAGGTCCACCAGATGAATGTCAAGTCAGCCTTCCTTTACACAAACTTGAGAACGAGGTATTGATGGAGGTTCTAGAGGGAGTTGATGCTCCTGAGGGCAAGGTGTGCAAATTGGTGAAGGCACTCTATGGACTAAAACGAGTACCAAGACTTTGGGACCAGAAGATGGAGAATCTATAGGCCTTTGTCGGTATGATTGAGTGACAAAGTGGAAAGAAGGTGAAGGCATTCTGGACAGACAACGGGGGAGAGTACGAAGTCAGTAGGGAGTGGCTCAAGTTGCAGGGTATTGAACACCAGAAATCTACTCCCTACTTACCTCAAAGCAACGGCATAACAGAGAGGATGAACCAGACCCTCCTGGGCATGATATGGTGCATGCTCTTGGATTCCAAGCTGCCTCCTAGGTTCTGGGCAGAAGCTGTACGTATGGCTACCTATCTTGTGAACCTCACATGTGCAGCAGCTCTGCAAAGGAGAGGCAAGAAGAAGCAGACGTAGCAGCTGAAGACGCCTCAAGAAGCATGGTCAGACAGGAAGCTGGATGCCTCCCATCTCAAGGTGTTCGGTTGCACTGGTTTTGCCAAGGTCCAGGCCGGTGAAAGCCCTGGAAAGCTCGATTGGAAGAGCTCAAACGTTTTGTTTTCATTAGCTATGAAACCACCCACAAAGCTTATATACTGTGGGACCAAGGAGCCAAGAAGGTCATCCGTAGCAAAGACGTGGATTTCCACAGAAGGTCTTCGAGTAAGGGAGAGCTTCTCAAACTTGAGAACATTCCAAAACAGGGAAAATGGTCCACTCTCTTTGAGGAGGGAGACAAAGCACCAGCACAATGGCATGGGATGGGTGGTGCAACAGGGAGAGCAGCTCATAAAGATGACTCGGAGGAATCAGACTCTAATTCCGATGTATCCGATCCTCTGGAACATGAGGAGGATGTATTTCCCATCATGAACAATGAACCAGACCTCTGGCCTTGACATCAACAGCACCAGCCAGCAAGTTCAAGGAGCAGTTCACGCCTCAAAGTACCTCCATAGCATTACGATGCGGATATGCCTGAATGGACAGGCTTCAACTATTCATTTTTGGTTCAAGAGGAGCCAATGTCTGTCGCAAATGCACTCACTCGGCCAGACAAAGCGGAGTGAGATGAAGCAATTCGTAGCGAACTCAACTCCATGGAGGAGAATGGGACATGGGTGTTGGTAGACAGATCTGCCGAGGCTCACGTTGTAGGGTCCAAATGGGTACTGAAAGTGAAAAGGAAACAGGATGCTAAGATAGACAAGTACAAGGCACGGGTGGTAGCAAAGGGTTTTTCCCAACGGCTTGGCACAGAGTACGATGAGACCTTTGCTCGAGTTGTGACGTTCGCCTCCATCCGGTCAATACTTGCCATTCCTACTGCTGAGAACATAGAGGTCCCCCAGATGGATGTCAAGACAGCCTTCCTCTACGGCAAACTTGACAAAGAGGTAATGATGGAGGTTCGGGAAGGGGGTTGATGCTCCCGAGGGCAAGGTGTGCATATTGGTGAAGGCGCTCTATGGGCTAAAACAAGCGCCAAGACTTTGGTGCCAGGAGATGGACACATTCATGGCCAAGGAGTCCTTCATGCACTGCCAAAATGACCCCTGCATGTACGTGCATGAGAGTGACAAAGGCACTATGTTGGTCGCCTTGTACGTTGATGACCTGATTCTATGTTCTTCTTCAATGCAGCAGCTATACGATCTCAAGGGGCAGCTAAGTAGCAGATTCGAGATAAAGGACATGAGTCCTCTTGACTTCTATCTTGGAATTGCCATCAAGCACGACAGAGCAGTAGATACCATCAGCCTGAACTAGACAGAATACATCATCTCCATCCTCAAACGATACGACATGGCAGATTGCAAACCTGCCAGCACACCCATGAGTTCGGACTGTAAACTCTCCACCTCCATGTCCCCATTCAACAAAGCAGAGAAAACTGACATGCTGGGCATCCCATATCAGTCTGCAGTGGGCAATCTGATGTATGCCATGGTCACCACCCGACCAGATGTAGCCCATGCTATTGGGCAGGTGAGCCGGTTTGTGGCCAATCCCGGTCCACTTCACTGGTAGGCCGTGAAGCGCATCATGTGCTACCTTCAGGGGGCGCGGCACGTTCGGCTCCAGTTTAGAGGCATCGCTGGATCCGCGTCAATCCTTCTCATGTGCTACACCGATGCTGATAGGGGAGGGAATATCGATGACAAAAATCTACCTCCGGCTTTGTGTGGATGTTGAATGGAAGTGCAATCAGTTGGGCAAGTCGCAAGCAGGAATGTGTCTCTCTGTCAACAGCTGAGGCTGAGTACATTGCCGTGGCTGAGGTGTGTAAATAGATGCAGTGGCTACAAAGCTTGCTATCTGAGATGAAGGCACCACAGGCAACGGCGATGGTCATCATTATAGAAAACATGAGTGCCATTGACATGTCTAAGAACCATGTCCTGTCCAGATGCACAAAGCACATTGAGATCTGCTACCACTACGCTCGAAACTTGGTCTACAAGCATACGGTGGAGCTGGAGTATGTCGGTACCAAGCTGAACCGGGCTGGCATGCCTACAAAGCCACTGGACAAGGATCTCCACCAGGCGGGCAGGCAAGGTATCGGCATGGTCAACGCAAGTGATGACGAATGATGATGGTCACTGACGCAAGGTGCAAGGGAGAGGTTTTTTTAATGTTTTTGCCCCTTGTTCAGTGTTGTAGGACGGATCAAGAATGATCTGCCTGTGGAGATATGACCCCTAGATCCGTTGTAGTGTGACTCAAATATGCTCTGTCTCCCGTGAGATATGACTTGTGAGTACACCATGTAGGTGAGTGATTACCTTGGCCATTTTGTTGATTTTTCTAAGTGAGAGGTCATGAGTTTGATCCTGACCCCATGCACATCTTGTTTACTGTGGAAGCTTCCAAGAAATAAAGTTTGTAGCTTCTTGAATGCTATATGGTTGGTCTGTTACCTTGACACTAGGATGCTTATGTGTCAAGCCCACAGTGCATGTCTATTGATGATGTGGTTGGTTCAGGCCACTTCCCAGGAATGTGCTTCTGAGTTATAGGATTGGACAGACGGATATAAAAGGATTTGTCTTGCATGCTAATCAATTAATCCTTCCTTGATGCTCTCTTGCGTATTGCCGACTTGAGCTCTTTTTTAGATGTAATGCTAAGGCGTTAGTACTCTTGAAGGTGAATGGTATGCCTAATGAAGAGTGGGGTGCATGACACATGTCAACGAAGGAAGAAGGCCTAAAAACCTTAGTGAGATTTTTGGTTTTGCCACTTCTCTGCCAGAGGTGGTTAGCTCAGTAGCTAAGAATTCCCGCATTCTNCCTTGATGCTCTCTTGCGTATTGCCGACTTGAGCTCTTTTTTAGATGTAATGCTAAGGCGTTAGTACTCTTGAAGGTGAATGGTATGCCTAATGAAGAGTGGGGTGCATGACACATGTCAACGAAGGAAGAAGGCCTAAAAACCTTAGTGAGATTTTTGGTTTTGCCACTTCTCTGCCAGAGGTGGTTAGCTCAGTAGCTAAGAATTCCCGCATTCTTTCCTAGGACTATGGCAATCCCTAGCCCAGTGCCCAGCCTTGCCACAGTTGTGACAGTTGCCGGGCTTCTTTGAACTCTTCCCGCCACCATTGCCTTTCCCTCCACCACCACCGCTTCCTCTGTTGCCTTGAGTGGAGCGAGAGCTTACACCTTGTCCACCGAAGCGAGAGGCATAGGCTGAAATGTGTACCTCACTGCCACTGGGTCGCATGGACTCGTTGTGGACGTGTTTGGTGACAGCCTCATACGTCATGTCTGCCTCCTTCCAACCGCCAAATACGGTGATCAAGGACCCCTCGCTTTCTGGCAGCGCCATGAGAAGGATCATGGCACACATGTTGGAGTTGAGATTCCATTCCATTTGCTGGACCTGTTGCAGCACGTTGTCGAACAACTGTAAAAATTTTGGTATCGATTGTCCTTTGCTCACCCTCATCGACATCAACCTTTGGAAGATGAAGAGTCCGTTTGCTAGGGTGTTTGATTGATGCACACATGACAGTTGCTTACGCCTCCGCAGCCAATGTGCATCCTATGATGTGGGAGTGATGAGTCTCATTCATGGACGTCACAAGTATGACGAGAGCCATGTCGTTCTTCATCGTCCATGCTACAAGGTCAGCCGCATGCGTGGTCACTGTCGCATGGACGGGTGTTGTCTCGGTCCCTTTTAGGATGTCGCAGTAGCCACGCACGTTCAGGGGAATCTCAAACTGCCATTTCCATAAGGGAAAGCCTGTCCCCGTGAATTTTGACGTACCCGCCTCAAGGCGGGCTTGAGTCGGATCCGCCATTTTTGGCGGTTGCTCGCCTTCTCTACTTTGCTGCTACTCTGCTTTGCTGAGGCTGATGAGGCTCATGAGGATGCTGACTGCGACTGTTGTTAAAGGTGCTGTTGGTTCAGTTGCATACCCCTCCTGCCGATGATCGCCTAAGGCGATGGTGCCGTTATGAGAAAACGGACTCGGGGTCGTACCACCTTCTAAAGGGATAGAGCTTTATCCCGTTGGGGCTCGAAGGTCTTGTCCAACATGGAAAGAGCTATTCCTTTCCCCTAGTCCACCACGTGCGTGCACCCTACCTGAAGAAGCCAATGGAGCTGATGGAGCAGATTGGAACCTTCCAATCTTCGTGTACCTGTTGTACATGTGCGCACTGCAAGACCACGTGCGAGTCGGTCTTGGAAGCGTGCCTTAGAAATAGAAGTCTGGGTCTATAACCCTTTGTCAATACGCCGGATAGCAACAGTATAGAAAACGGGTCCCGAAATGGGAGGTCGCCAACCGCTCTTCATATTGTAACCAAGATAACATATCACCCTCTAAAGAGGGATCCACATTTTAGGTTCGTTTTGTTTGCAACCTCACGAAGTCCGCATGAAGGTCTTTAGTGTCTACCCTTGGTTGGACACTCTGTGAGGAGTCTCAAAGGCAAGAACTATAAATGGATGCATGTAGGGAATAGGCTTTTATACTTGCAGAGCATTGCTAATGCTTTTGCTCATAGTGGCTCCATAAGAACCAACCTCAGCCCACATTCCTACTTGGCGCGTCCTAAGACCGCCAAGTGTCATCCTCAAGCCAGGATCTAGTAAGCTTCCTAGAAGCTTCTTGTCCCATTTTGGGCCACAAAGAAAAAATGCGGCCGTGGTGGGGTTTGAGCCCGCGACCCATGAGCTCCGGCGGCTATCCCAACTAGGCCACAATGTTAAGTTTCCTGTGATGATCTCTAAGGGACATACCCATTATGCGAACTGTATTCTTAGGCTATCTCACAACAGACCAAGGGGACATACTCCATAGAAAAGTGCATGCCTGATCCATCCTAAAACAATGAACAAGAGGCAAAAACTATCAACAAATCTCTCCCTTGCACCTTGCCTCAATGAGCATCATCATTCATCATCACTTGCGTTGACCATGCCGATACCTAGCCTGCCCGCTTGGTGGAGATCCTTGTCGAGTGGCTTTGTAAGCATGTCAGCCAGGTTCAACTTGGTACCGACATACTCAAGCTCTACTTTTTTCTTGTAGACCAAGTCTCGAGCATAGTGGTAGCAGATCTTGATGTGTTTTGTGCATCTGGAGAGGACAAGGTTATTGGACATGTTGATCGAGCTCATGTTGTCGATCTTGATGACCGTTTCCGTTGCCTGTAGTGCCTTCATCTCATATAGCAAGCTTCGTAGCCACAGCATCTCTTTACACACCTCAACCACGGCGATGTACTCAGCCTCAGCTATTGACAGAGAGACACATTCCTGCTTGCGACTTGCCCAACTGACCGCATCTCCATTTAACATACACACAAAGACGGAGGTAGATTTTCTGTCATCGATATTCCCTCCCCAATCAGCATCTATGTAGCATATGAGACGAAGTGACGCAGATCCAGCGATGCCTCTAAAATCGAGCCCCACGTACCGCATCCCCTGAAGGTAGCGCATGATGCGCTTCACGGCCTGCCAATGAAGTGGACCGGGATTGGCCACAAACCGGCTCACCTGCCCAACAGCATGGGCTATATCTGGTCGGGTGGCGACCATTGCATACATCAGACTGCCCACTACAGACAGATATGGGATGCCCGGCATGTCAGGTTTCTCCGCTTCGTTGGATAGGGACATGGAGGTGAACAGTTTGCACTCCGAGCTCATGGGTGTGCTGGCAGGCTTGCAACCTGCCATGTCGTATCGTTTGAGGAAGGAGTCCATGTATCTTGTCTGGTTCAAGGTGATGGTACCAGCCGCTCTGTCGCGCTTGATGGCAGCTTCAAGATAGAAGTCAAGAGGACCCATGTCCTTCATCTCGAATCTGCTACTCAGTTGCCTCTTGAGATCGTCTAGCAGCTGCATTGAAGAAGAGCATAGAATCAGGTCATCAACGTACAAGGCAACCAACATAGTCCCTTTGTCACTCTCATGAATGTACATGCTAGGATCATTTTCAGGGTGCATGAAGGACTCCTTGGCCATGAATGTGTCCATCTCTTGGTACCAAATTCCTGGCGCTGTTTTTAGTCCATAGGTCGCCTTCACTAATCTGCACACCTTGTCCTTGGGAGCATCAACCCTTTCCGGAACCTCCATCAGTACCTCCCTGTCAAGTTTGCCGCAAAGGAAGGCTGTCTTGACATCTATCTGGTGGACCTCCATGTTCTCGGCAGCAGCAATGGCAAGCATTGACCGGATGGAAGCGAACGTTATAAGAGGAGCAAAGGTCTCATCGTACTCTGCGCCAGGCCTTTGGGAGAACCCCTTTGCTACCACTCGTGTTTTGTACTTGTCTATCTTACCATCCTGTTTCCTTTTACTTTGAGCACACACTTGGACCCCACAACGTGAGCCCTGGCAGGTCTTTCCACCAACGTCCATGTCCCATTCTCCTCAATGGAGCTGAGTTTACTGCAAATTTCTTCGTCCCACTCTGCTTTGTCAGGCCGAGTGAGTGCCTCTGCGACAGATGTTGGTTCCTCTTGAACCAAGAATGAATAGTTGAAGCCTGTCTATTCACCCATATATGCATCTTAATGTTGTCGATGTACTTTGAGGCGTGAACTGCTCCTTGTACCTTGTGGCTGGTGCTGTTGATGTGGAGGCTGGAGGTATGGTTCGTTGTTGATGATGGGAGAGGCATCCTCTTCAAGTTCCGGAGGATCGGATACGTCCGAATCAGAGTGTGATTCTTCTTAGTCATCTTCATGAGCTCCTTTCCCTGTTGCAGCACCCATCCCATGCCATTGTGCTAATGCTTCGTCTCCCTCATCAAGGAGAGTGAGCCACTCTCCGTGTTTTGGAGTGTTCTCAAGTTCAAGAGCTCTCCCTTACTCGAAGACATTTCCTGGAAATCCACGTCTTTGCTGCGGATGACTTTCTTGGCTTATTGGTCCCACAGTCAATAAGATTTGTGGGCGGTGTCATAACCAATGAAAACACATTTTTGTGCTCTTGTATTGAGCTTTCCAGGGCCCTCACCGGCCTGGACCTTGGCAAAGCCGATGCAACCGAACAACTTGAGGTGGGAGGCATCCGGCTTCCTGTTTGACCATGCATATTGAGGCGTCTTCAGAAGTTGTGTCTGCTTCTTCTTGTCTCTCCTTCGCAGAGCTGCTGTAGGTGTGAGGTTCAGAAGATAGGAAGCCGTACATGCTGCTTCTGCCCAAAACCTTGGAGGTCGCTCGGCGTCAAAGAGCATGCACCTTATCATGCCCAAGTGGGTCTGGTTCATCGTCTCTAGTATCCCCTAGCTTCGAGGTGAATAGGGGGTACATTTCTGGTGTTCAATGCCCTACAACTTGAATCACTCCCTGCAGGCTTCGTACTCTCCCCCATTTTTTGTCCTGAATTCTTTAACCTTCATTCCACTCTGTCGCTCAACCATAGCAACAAGGGCCTGTAGATTCTCCTTCACCTCACTTTTCTTTTTCATAAAGTATATCCAGACTTTGCGCTTGTTGTTGTCGATGCATTTGAGGAAATACCTGTTGCCTCCATTTGACGGTATGCGAAAGGGACCACACACATCAGAGTGGATGAGATCAAGAGGTATGAGAGCACAAGTGCCATTGTGCTTGAAGGGTTTCCTTTTTGCCTTGCCTTGAAGGCATGGCTCACACATGATCGTGGCTCCCTCCGCCTCATCACCTAGCTCCATCCCACGCACTAGCTCCTGCTTTCCCATGAGCTCCAATGAGCGATGAGCCACGTGCCCAAAGCACCTGTGCCAGAGGTTCCCATAGGATGTTCATAGGCTAGAGTGATGAGCCCGGTGGTTGCATTTGCTTACAGTTTTGTTACCGAATCATCTTTTGCCAATGCTTCCAATGTTCCAGCATGTCCTTCCTCATCTGAGTCTCCATCAGTGCTCTCCTCGTCATCACTCCCAACCGAAGATTCATCCGTTGAAGTTGTTGCTTTAGTCTACAAGACGTAGAGTCACTCAATGTGAGGAACCTGTGCCACAACCTTCTTGCCAAAGTAGGCGATGTTGATGTCCTTGGTAGGGACTATCACCACTTTCTTCTCTGTAAAGATCACTGTCATGCCATGGTTGGCTCTGAAGGAGGGCAAGTAGACCACCCCCTCTAGCTTGAGGTCGGAATCTCTACCATTCACACCCACTTTGACCAGCGTGTCACCAATCCCCTCAGCTACCTCAACCTTGCGGTTGGAAACTCTGAAGTTCTTGTTGCGTTGAGCAACAGAGATGAAATCTCTTTTCTCGTAAGTGGTGTGCTCGTTTCTGCCCAAGTCAAGGCCGTAGGCTCCTGGCCTGAGTATCGCCCTCCTTTTGTTGGAGGCACACGCAGCCATCAAGCTTGTGGGATCCTTCCCACCATTTCCCCCTCGTCATTCATCCCCGTCTCCTCCCTCTCTCTCGGGTGCACGGTACTCTCAAGCCCAGTGTCCAGCCTTGCCATAGTTATGGCAGTTTCCTTGGTGCTTTGCACCCCTTCCACTGTTGCTAGTGCTGTTGTTTCTCTTGTACCCAGGGGAGGAGGTAATTTGGAAGGTGCCGTTGCTCTATGAGCTAAAGGTTGCCATGTTTGCTTCTCTGCTGCTAGGACACATGGCTTCATTCCACACATACTCAGAGACGGTGGTGTAGGAAACTTGATCTTCAGTCCACCCTCCAATCACCGTTTAATATGGGGTCCAAGCTTTTTGGCAACGTCATTGGAAAACGCCCACCCCATGCCGGTGGCTTGTTGCAAGAGCGTCCCAAACTTCTGCATAAAGGCGGAGACATCCTCCCCTTCACCAAGCCTCATGCTAATAAGGTTCTATAGAATGAAGAGATGGTTGGCAAGTGAGGAAAACTGAAACACCTTTCCGAGTTTGGCGTATGCTCCGGCTGCCACAGTACTGTTGAAGATTGCCCATTTGCATGTCCAAGGGCGGTGCCAGGAGGCGCCGATGAGCCGCCACAGAGAGGAAACTCCTCGTCGACGGAACTGGCGACTTGAGGATTGCTCGGATCCTAAAATGAAGGGTTGCCCCTCAAATTTGACGAGTCGTTGAATCCAGTGGAAGTTGTTTCACCGGAATCAGACCAGTAACAAGGGATACACGAGCTTCCAAAGGTGGGGTGTGAGCGGCGGCTCTGGGAGCCGGCCGCGGTTCAACTTCAGGTGAATAATTGACCGGAACAAGTAACAATATGCCATCTGGGGATTTTGCTCCGGAAGATCTGTCGAGGTGTCCGGTGGATGATCCGTCGGATTTCAGGAGTGCAGTTTATTACTGAGGGACTTAGCCAAAATCTTGGCTCGGAGTCCGAAACTTAGAAGAGATTTTGTTACTCGGGGACTTCGTCAAAATTCCGACTGGAGGTCCGTCAACAGGTTTCGACCCACATCAATCCCCATCACCAAACTCGATGATTAACTCATCGAAACAGACCCCAAAGGCGTGAGGGGTGCCGCCACTCCGCGTAGGGACATCTGCGCCTCCGAAATGGCGTTTTGATGGGTCCTTGATGTGTGAGGGCACCTCGGCGGGCGACATGGTGCACGTCGCCGACTGAGCGGCTGATTTTGGGTGCTGGGTTTTGGCTGACATAGAGGGAGCTACGGTGATCTGAATCGCGTACGATTTAGTGTGTTGAAGAGCTCATGACTAGGCCTACAAATGTTCAAATCATGTCCATGTGAAAAAACTAATTCAAAATCGCGTTATTCCCTTCGCAAAAGTGACTATCTCACATTTTTCTTCAACTGCCAGAAACATAGCGTGAGGCGACCAGAAAGCTCATGCTTCGACTCAGACCATCCACACCAAACAAAGCCGTGAGCACAGAAGACCCGTCAGGCCACTTTGGAACCGCACCTCGGTTTCTGACAAAGGGTTATGGGCCCACGGCCCTGACCGGTCAACACATCGTTCTCGGTTTTTTTTGTGCGGCGGACGGGATGGTCGTCACCAAGGACATCACCGTCAAGCTCTAAGGTCCCTGAGTTGAAGACTGCGCAAACGGCGCAGAAGGAGACGCAGTCCATCCAG
Source organism: Penium margaritaceum (assembly GCA_023375785.1). Classification (NCBI taxonomy): domain Eukaryota; kingdom Viridiplantae; phylum Streptophyta; class Zygnematophyceae; order Desmidiales; family Peniaceae; genus Penium; species Penium margaritaceum. Next base: position 70,598 of record SZWC01002142.1, on the reverse strand, counting down.
AAGTATGCAGGTGGCCCTGGCTATGGGATATGGAGGTGGCACTTTGAGCTACACCTCGTGCATAAGGGGCTACTGGATGTCATGAAGGGAACGGAAGCCCTCGACGAAGCGACTGCGACGGAAGCACAAAAGGAGGCCTTCGCAAAGAAGAACACGGAGGCGCTCATGCTGCTGATGTCGGGGACGGCCGAGTCGTAGTGGGGCTACTTCCACAGCTGCAAGCTAGCAGCCGAAGCTTGGCAAAAACTCCGTGCCATCCATGAATCCAAGTCGCTGGCGAAGAAAATCTTCGCAATGAAGCGACTCCTGACAGTGAGATTCAAGGAGGGAGATGATATAATCACCGCCATGCAACAGATCAAGTTGCCTGCCTCACAGTGCAATGACGTGGAGTGAAAGATCCACACACAGCTGCAGGCCATGGACCTCCTCATGGCCCTTCCTCAGAGTTGTAGCCCTCTCATTACAGTCTTGGGAGGATGGGCAGAGGACAAGCTCACCTATGCCGCGATCACAGAGTACATCTGCAACGAGGCGCATCGACGGAGTTGCGGGATGTCCTCGTCGTCCTCGACAGCCCTCGTAACCAAAACGCGTGCTGGCGGAAGTGGGGCCAAGGGAGGTGGCAGACATGTCGTCGGCAACAAGGGCGCAAAGAAGGGTGCGTGCTGAAACTGCGGCAAGGAAGGCCAGTGGGCCCCTGAGTGCACCAAGGAGGCAAAAGCCGGTGGCAAAGACGCCAAAGGCAAGAAGGCTCTCCTCAACGGCACTCAAAACCACTACCGCAAGAAGGCCAACCAGCAATACCTTGACTCCGGAAAAAAGGAGCATACCCATGTCGAGAAGGTCGGGTTCTTCAACTACACCAAGTCGAGCAAATCCATGGTGGTCGTGAACCACAAGGTCGAGCCGGCGGCTGGCCAAGGAGACGTCGACATGGAGGTGGTGGTTGGCGGAAAGCGGGTGCAGCGCGTCATCAAGGACTTGCAGCACGTACCCGGCTTGGCTGAAATTCTAAGTGTTAGCCGCCTGACTGACAAGGGGTACGAGGTGCTCTTCGGGAGAAGAGGGGTAGTTGTGCGGAAGGACGCTGGCAGTGAGCCCGTGCTGAAGCTACGCGCGAGGGAGGCCTCTACATTAAAAGACCAAGGTGATCCCCGCGGCGACAGATTCAGCAGACTTGCAGGAGCGCACCATCAACCTGGCCAGAGGAGGAGGAGCTGATCTGGAGCTGTGGCACCGACGACTGGGGCATTCCTCACTCGCAGTCGTGAAGGAGATGGCAAAGCGCGAGCTGGTACACGCCCTCGTCATCGACGGTGCAGAAGAGGCAACAGAAGTAGCAAAGCAAAAAAAGTGCGAGCCTTGCATTTTGGGCAAGGCGCGGCACAAACATTTCAACGAGAACGTGAATCATGCCTCGGACCTGCTGGAGGTTGTGCACAGCGACTTGTGCCGACCATTCAAGACGGTGTCAAAGAACAGCTCGCGTTACTTCGTCACCATCATAGATGACTACAGCAGAAAAATCTACGCGTACTTCATGAAGCGGAAAGGTGAGGTCTTGAACCGACTGAAGGAGTCTGTCGCCGTGGTGGAGAGGCAGAATGACCAGAAGGTGAGAGCGCTAGGCAGTGACAACGATGGAGAGTACGTGGGTTGTAGCGGGTGGATGAAGCAGTAGGGCATAAAATGGGAACAAACTACACCGTATTTACCTCAGTCCAATGGCGTGGCGGAGCAGGCAAACCAGACGCTGCTGAACATGGTACGGACCATGTTGGTGGATCCGGAATTGCCGCGAAGCTTCTGGGCAAAGGCTATGCGTACGGCGAGCTACACCATCAACCTTACTCATATTGNATGGAGAGTACGTGGGTTGTAGCGGGTGGATGAAGCAGTAGGGCATAAAATGGGAACAAACTACACCGTATTTACCTCAGTCCAATGGCGTGGCGGAGCAGGCAAACCAGACGCTGCTGAACATGGTACGGACCATGTTGGTGGATCCGGAATTGCCGCGAAGCTTCTGGGCAAAGGCTATGCGTACGGCGAGCTACACCATCAACCTTACTCATATTGAAGTGCTGAAGGGGAAGAGAGGCTGGAAGACGCCGCGGGAGGCTTGAAGCGGGCGCAAGCCAAGTGTGGTACACCTGAAAGTGTCCGGGTGCAAGGCGCATGCGATGGTGCAGGCTGCACAAAGGCGCAACAGCAAGCTGGAGCTACGGGAAAATTCGTATCTCTTCCTTGGCTATGAGAGCACGCATAAGGCGTACAAGCTCCACGACATGTGCACGAAGGAGGTAATCTGCAACCGAGACGTCAAGTTTGACGAGCAGTAGAGCTACATCAGCAGCAACGATGCGGGAGTGGTGGACTCTCCAAAGAAAGGGGAGTGGTTCTCGCTCCTTGACTAGGAGAAGGAGCCGGCGGTCGCCGAAGTTGAGGATGCCCCATCAGAGCGCGAAGGTGCACCAGTGGTGGTAGCCTCCGCAGAGGACTCCGATGACGATCAAGCTGATGAGGAGATCCACCGAAAGGATCCAGTGGATGAGGCACCAAGGGTGCCAAGGCGCCCACCCCCGGCAGAGTGTGCATCGGGCGTCGGTGGAAAATCCACCGGACGTGCCGGTCGTTCCGGCGATGTCTCGCCGGAACGGGAGAAATCCTTGGGAAGCCGTCCGGCCGATGATTCATCGGAGCGTGCTGAGTCGGAGGGATTGCAACGGAGCGACGATACGCCACCAAAGTTACTGCGCCGTAGCGGGAGGCAGCAAAAAGCGGGGAAGCGCTTTGACGCAAACACCGGTCGATGGATCGGCATGATGCGGTGCATGCTGGCTGCATCAACAGAGCTGACAATTGTGCAAGAGACGCTTGCACGACCTGAAGGGGATCAATGGGATGCAGCCATCAAATCGGAGCTGGCTTCCATCACGGAAAACGACACGTGGGAGTTGGTTGACAGGCCAAAAGATGCCAAGATCATCGGCTCAAAGTGGGCCTTTAAGACCAAGTTCACAAAGGAAGGTGTGGTTGATAAATGCAAGACGCGGCTGGTGGTGAAGGGATACGCACAGTGTAAGGGCAAATACTATGATGAGACATTTGCTACGTTTGCCAAGTTCACAAGCATCTGAGCGATCCTTGCGGTGGCGGCCGCGAAGGACATGGAGCTCCACCAAATGGACAAAAAGACGGCCTTCCTCAATGGCATCATAGACAAAAAGATCTACATGGAGGTGTCGGAGGGGGTGGAGGCGCCAGAGGGCAAGGTGTGTAAGTTGCGGAAGTCCTTGCACGGGCTAAAACAATTGCCCAGATACTGGTACCAACAGATGGACAGCTTCATGGCACAACTCGGCTTCAAGCGCTGTGAGGCAGATTACAGTGTGTACATGCGGCGCGACAAACAGCTCCATAAGATCGTCGCACTCTATGTGGACGGCCTGATTTTGTGCTCGACAGATCTGCCGACCTAATCGCCCCGGCTTCCCAATCATCTGGGGACCTGGGACCACTAGGTGGTTCATGAAGGGGTTGAATCTGTGGGAGGCCATTCCACTGGTCCAACCTCTGGGACCACCAGTCATTGTTTGAATCCCTCTCCAACCAAACCATCACAATGTCAAACCTGTTTGATGTGTCATTTGGAGGAGGGTTATTGGGGTACCATCGTGGTGTAGGACCTTACGCGGGGGGCGGATCGTTCTCATCTGGACTTGGTTGCGTAGCAAGGTGCCACACGTGCATTTGTGAAGCCTTCCAAAATAGCGGGTACTTTGTTCACAAAATATCAACCTATATATCCCATGTAACCTTTTGAATGAGCTTATTGATCTGTTCTATGACTTGGTCCACCATGCCAAAGTCACGAGGGATGTAGTTGCAATGGCATGGTTGGAAGCGGTGATGATGACATCAACAACGATGATGCAAGACTGAACGATACTGGATCAAGCTCAGAGGCACCCTGTTGAGACATTGCGTCCCCTAGCCAAACCAGCAGAGGATGGGTTGACATGTAGGATGAGGGAAATGTCCATTGATACGCTTCTTCAAGCACACAGTCTCATAGCCTTGCTCATGTCTTTGTCGCCCGGCAACAACATATTTTAGACCATGCTTTCCGATACCCTGTCACATGTCCATGGTAAGTGGCGGTTGCGGTGTGTGATAGCGACACGTCAACAACCCCTCCTCATATGATGCCTCGGCAGTTGCAACACAGACAATTGTCAAAGCGTTCATTGGCGCACTCCAATGGGCTTGCTTACCATTCGTTGTGCTTGCCAGTCAACTCTTAAGTTTGACATCACGTATGGATGCCAGTGCATGAATGTCTACCAGCTCATGGCCTGAGGTCGAGCAAGAGGTGTAATGGTATAACGAGGATTATGATGACATTGTTAACACGGCCATACAGATATTCTGTGTGTGGAATGACAGAAACACGATGAAAATGACTTGTATTGGAAAAAATTATACCCCCAATTACACTGCACAACACCTACATTTAACCAATGATTATTTCGTACAGAAATTATAATATTATGAACAGCACACGGTATCGTGTGAAGCTCGTACATGCATGACGCGTTCATGCACAAAATCAACTGCAAAATCTTTAAGAATGTAATAATATTACCAGCTCACCCCTAAACAATAGAAAATTAACAATATGTCATCCGAATAAGAGTTTGACATTTCCGAGGGGTATATGGGGCTTATTATTCTGACGCAAGGGCAGATGAGGCTTATTGTTCTGGTGGAGGGGCGGATGATGCTTATCATTCTGGTAGAGGGGCAAATGAGTCTTATCGTTCTGGCATAGGGGAGGACGGGGCATATCATTCCAACGGAGGGGCAAATGGGGCTTTCATTTCAACAGAGGGGCGGATGAGGCATGTTTTCCAAAGGAAGATGTATATGGGCTTTCCGCCCTTTATTTAGTTAGAAGGTCTCTAATCATAGGTAGTTTCATTCCTTATTCAATTCAAAACTTTCAGTTCCTTATGATGCCATTTTTTTTGTTGGTAAACCATGGAGTTGCCTCCCTTGCTTTTTTCTCTCGAACTTATTTGCTTTTACTCTGTAACCTATAAGAATTTTCACACGGCTGCCCATTGTCCATTATTCATTTTGTTGAATGCATTGTCGTCCCAAAGGTGGTTATCATGTTTTCAGAGATGCATTTGTATCTGACCCATGGTTTCTTAGATGATTGTTGTACGGATGTGTAATTAGTGTTGTCATGTGCATTTGGATGTGGACATCTTTTAGCTGCATAGTTGGATCGTGACATCGTTTCTCATTCGTAGGAATGTTTTTTCTTTGAGTATGAACTTGTGTACGTTCTTGATGATTACCCTTGTTAAGACGCCATGTACATGCGTTGGCCCTTGGTCTCTAGCGCTGGTAGGTGAGGGCATGCACCTGATTTGTTACACGTATAGAATGTTCAATTTGTTAGCGCGCGTGTAGGCACCCATTATCTGGATAGCGCACTTGGTGTGGCTGCAGCTAGGAATGGGTGAGTAGGAACATGATCGAATCCCACTCACGATTTCACCCACCTTGCATCTTGTCCCTCCCAAATGGCCACCTCAGTAATTCTTGCCTTGTATCCCAGGTGTTAAGTTTCTTTTCTTTCCTTTTGAATAAAGGAAAACGACTGGTTTTACCTATGGTTGGGTAAAGCTTTTGTTGAAAGATTGTTTTTGTTGTTATGTTATGTGCTTCTTTGGGCAGGAGATTCCAACGAAAAACCATGTCACAACCCCAAGAAGTGCAAGGAGATGTCGAAGGAACCAATCGGGGATGTTGTTAGTAGACATGGACTCAAAACGTGAATTTCTGGAGGGTTTTGCGGTCAATAACCGCTTCTGTCTCAAGTGGATCCAAAGTGAGATTGCAAGAATCCACGTCACATGCGCAAAGGCCAAGAACAAGGGATGTGCCTAGCTGTTCTGTCCCCATATTACAAGCAAGTTTGGTCATGTGATTGTATCGCACTATGCAGAAGGCCACAAGTGCGTTCCTAGCATCCGCCGCAGCAATCCCGCGAAGTCGAAGGGGTGGGTGGCCTGCAAGATCTTGAAGGCCTGGTAGCGTGACCCCACGGCATCAACTGCAACCCTCCGGCAGGCCCTCCACAAAAGGACCAATGTCAAAGTCTCCAATAACATGCACCGCGCCAAGACATGGGCCCAAGAGATTTTGATGGGCAAGAAAACCGACAAGTTGCGTCTGTTTCCATCCTACATCAAAGTTGTGAGTTATGGTCTTTCGTTCTATCCCCAAAAGTCGTATCACCCCTTCCTTTCCTTGTTTTCACATGTGCATGTCAACGTGTTGCATGTAGCGAATACATAATGACTTAGGTACACATTCCCTGGCCCAAAAAGACAAGAGCGGTACCTTCCTGTGGGAATTTGTCGCTCCTGGAGCCTCCATAATTGGATTCTAGTACAGTTGGAGGATTTTCACCATGGATGCCACCTTCCTGAAAAATGGTCACAAGTAGGTCCTCATACTTGCCCAATGTTTTTATGCCAATGACCATGCTGTTCCCATGACTTGAGAACTGGCACTGACATAGGATGAGAAGGGATGGGAATTTCTTTGCGCACAGCTCACACTCGCTTATCCCACTGCTAGACATGCTGGATCATGCGTCATCTCAAATAGGGAGAAGGGGCTGAAGAAGGCCGTGTAGTAGTACCTCACAAGTTCCACTCACACCTTTAGCATCTGTCACATATGTGATAACGTTTGCACCAGCTAGAGGAAAACGGCAGCCCATTTGGCATGGAAGGATGCACATGCCCTTAATATCAAGCAATGGGAGAAGGCCACAACCCACATGCGTCAAGTGAGTGTGTTGGAATGTACATACCTCTTTGAGCGGGAGGGGGAGGATGGGGTAGTGGTCAGGGGGGTGCCTCTTGAGAACTGGACCTGCGTCCACTGCCCTTTGGGCAGAGGAGGCCACACCACTTCAACGAGTTCAGAAGGTTGAACGCGTGGATTGCATCACAGTGGAAGCTCTACCCGTACTACTGTTTTGTGAGCATGTACTGTTTTGTGCAGTGATTGATCTACACATGTCGTGCCTAGGCAGCGGCGATGAAGACCGCGTTGGAATCAATAGAGAAAGAACAAATCCTCCACTATCTCGGAGTGGTAGGTGAGTACGTCGTCACTAAGGCAGCGGCTTAAAGAGCAGCTGACCAGCAGATTCCAGATTTCGGACATGGAAGAGCTGGAGCACTACCTCGGGGTGAGCATAACGCGCAACCGGAGGGCCCGCACGCTTGAGCTGGGACAAGCCAAATACGTGGCCGAGGTGCTGAAGCGGTACAGCATGGAGGACTGCAAACTAGTTCACAGTCCGGTCTCCACGACATGTGAACTGAGTGCTGCAATGGTGCCGCAAACAAAAGAAGAGCGGGAGGATATGGGAGGGGTGTCCTACCAATCGGCGGTGGGCAACCTCATGTACGCCATGGTGGCGACTTGACCCGACCTAGCCTACGCGGTGGGCCAAGTGAGCAGGTACGTGGCCGATCCAGGGCCACTACACTGGCAGGCGGTTAAGCGCATCCTCTGCTACTTGCAGGCGACGCGGCACGCGCGCCTGAGGTTCGATGGCAAGGGGCAGGCAGACCCTTTGCGTTTGGTCTGCTACACGGAAGGAGACTACGCTGGTGGTGTGGACAAGCGGAAGTCCACATCCGACTACGTGATCTTCCTTGCTGGTACAGCGGTCTACTTGTGTAGCAGAAAGCAAGACTACGTCGCCACCTCCACAGTGGAAGTAAAGTACGTCGTGCTGGCTGAAGCGGTCAAGGAGGCGGTGTGGCGTCGCAGGTTGCTGGGGGAGCTGGGCGTGCCGCAGCAAGAGCCTACGGTGGTGCAAGAGGACAACATCGGCTTAATCTCGCTGACTAACAACCCGACGCACCACAGGAGGACGAAGCACATTGAAGTGCATTATTACTGCGCACGGGACATGGTTGAAAAGGGGCAGATGGTGCTGCAACAGTGCAACATGCACAACATGCTTGCGGATTGCTTGACCAAAGCGCAAACCGTCGACCGGCACGCATTGAGCGTGGCCGGACTTGGGATGACCAGCTATGATGGGCTGGAGGGCGCAGCAGAAGATGAGTGAGAGCAAGCATGAGTAGCGGGCATGGCAGGTGCAAGGGGGAGAATGTTGAAGATTGCCCCTCTGCATGCCCAAGTGTGGCGCCGGGAGGCGCCGACGAGCCGCTAGAGAGAAGAAATTCCTCGTCGATGGATCTAACAACATGACGACTGCTCGGATATTAAAATGAAGGATTGCCCCTGAAAGTGGACAAGTTTCTGAATCCGGTGGAAGTTGTTTCACCGGAATCAAACTAGTAACGAGAGAGATACGAGCTTCCAAAGTTTGGGTGTGTGCGGCGGCTCTGGGAGCCGGCCGCGGCTCGACTTCCGGTGAATAATTGACCGGAACGAATAACAAAATGTCATCTGGGGATTTTGCTCCGGAAGATCTGCCGAGGGGTCCGGTGTGTTGTTCTTCTATGCCCCATGGCCACTGCTATCGCTTGACGGACAGGTTGGGCATGCACTGCTCCCTTGGAGTAAGTCCCCCAAACCTTGTTTGTGGTGCAAGTCCAAGCGAGACACCAGAAGTGTAGCGCAACGGATAGCATCTTGGACTTAGGAACAACAGGTCCTACGATTGAGTCTTGATGTGCGCAGAAGGTTTTCTACCTTTCTAGCACAGGGGAAGTTTCTTAGACATTTCTCCATGCATGAGGAGAGTGCGCCACTTGGCGGTCAGTGGATGCGTCATTTGGCGGACTGGTGAGGTGGTGTGGAGTGACCACCCAAAAAGTGCCACTACCCACACACCTTAGAAGCCAGGCCTATGACTATATGTACCAGGCTCATTCCTCATTCTAATTACACAATCTGGCCTTAGATGCTCCTCACAGAGTTGTCCAACTAAGGAACAGTATAAAGAAGACACTGGTTGGTCTAAGCCCCAGGATTTAGTCTTTGACTAGCACCTCGCGCGAAAGTGATCAAGTGTTAAGTGGACACAGTTGCTAGCAAGTGATTGCCTATGAACTGCTCAGTGTGGAACCGTGATCCTGAGGGTGATATCTTCTCCTAGCTGAAATGCTAGGAGCGGACGGCAGGTGCTATTGTGTCGGCCCTGTTTTCTAGTCCGTTCGCCTCAGGCCGGTTGACAAAGGGTTATGGGCCCACACTGACCAGTTGTAAGGCACGCTTCGCTCAACTCTGGTACGCTCTCTCCAGGTGCGCACGCCGGCTCCATCAGCTCCATCAGCTCCATCAGCTTCATCAACTTCAACGGCTTGGTCTGCACTCAGCACACAGGGACCAAGGAAAAGCTCTGCCCTTGGAGGCACGACCCTTGAGTCCCAACCAGGACAAGCTCTGCCNACCCTGGGTGTGTTGGTGTAGATATCTTCTCTGTCTGCAGGTGAACATCGGCTGAAGGGGTAAGCAACGGATCTGCATCCTAAAACCGGTAGCAGACATCAGCTAACATCAGCCTACATCGGCCTCAACGCAGCAGAGACGTGGGAAGCAGATAAGGGCAACAAAAATGGTTGACCCATCCGGAGGAGTGGGGACTGCCGCAGGGCAGTCCTCAAACTCAACAGTGGCTACCACAGGACAGACCACTGGAGCAAATGTGAGTGCTACGTCACTGCCGCAAGGTCTTGGACCCTTGGGAGGAATCCCCATTTTCGAGGGGATTGACTTCCCCCTTTGGAGATGGCAGTTCGAGCTGGCGATGAAAGTGCGTGGCTTCATCAAACTACTGAAGGGAGAGGAGCAGGTTCCCGCGGAAGGCACATCCGAGCATGAGGCATGGATGGATCGAAATGATATTGTCATGTCATTCCTTAGCAACGCGATTGCTAAGAAGTATGTTCCCATCATTGCCGGGTACACGCTGGCTTCCGAAGCTTACGACAAGCTCAAGCGCGTGCACCAATCCACCTCCCTCGCGAACAGATTATTCATCCTACAACGGCTGATCAGCATGCGGGTGAATGAGGGAGAATCAATCCCCGATTTCCTACAGGAGTTTGAAGGACTCCTTGGCGAGGCTCGCCAGATGAACTGGGACCTTGACGAGAACATGCAAGCCATGATTCTCCTCATGGCGCTACCGGAGAGCTGGA
>SZWC01002142.1:37591-59408 GCA_023375785.1 Penium margaritaceum | reverse complement strand
TGTGGCAGCCTGTGTGAACCTTGCCTCCAAGGCAAGACCAAGCGAACGCGCTTTGAGCGCAATGGTCGCCGCGCAGAATCAGCCCTTGACCTCATTCACACCGACGTGTGCGGACCCTTTCGCACGGCGTCAAATGGTGGTAGCAAGTATTTTCTGACCTTCATAGATGACCACAGCCGCAAGGTGTGGATCTTCTTCCTCAAAGCAAAGGGAGAGGTCAGAGAAAAGTTGCAGGAGTTTGTCGCCATGGTGGAGCGGCAGACCGGAAAGAAAGTCAAAGCGATGCGAAGCGACAACGGTGGAGAGTACGAGGCATGCAAGGGCTGGTTGAGGCAACATGGGATCAGCCACCAGCCCACAACGCCTTACACGCCGCAGAGCAATGGTGTTGCCGAACGGATGAATCAGACCATCCTCGGCATGGTGCGTAGCATGCTCTTTGATGCAAAGCTTCCATCGCGGTTCTGGGCGGAAGCGGCAAGAACGGCATGCTATCTTGTCAACCTGACTCCTGCGGCTGCTCTGGGCAGACGCGGAAAGAAGAAGGGAAAGCAACAGATGATGCCACAAGAAGTTTGGTCAGGGAAGAAGCCGGACGCATCACACCTGAAAGTATTCGGCTGCACCGCATGGGCAAAGGTCCAGGCGGGTGAGGGTGCCGGCAAGCTGGATGCAAGAGCGCGAAAGTGCGTTATGGTGGGCTATGAGACGGCCCACAAGACCTACCGCCTGTGGGACCTGGCAGGAAGAAGACTCATCACCAGCCGNGACGTAACCTTTGACGAAAGGAAACCAGGCAAGGAAGAGATGCTTGATCCCACGCAAGCTCCAAAACAGGGAGAGTGGTTGGTGCTGCTGGAGTCAGGAGATCAAGCTCCCGAAAACTGGCAAGTGGTGCCAGTACAACAGGCCGTGAAGAATAGTGGTGTGGCAGGAAGAGCGGCTGCGTAGGCTGATGCAGCGGCAAGCTCCGATACAGAGTCGGAGACGTCCGAGGCCTCTGAAAACAGCTCGGAGGCCAGTGGCTCTTCAAAAGAAGAAAACTTAACTTCAGGGCAGCCTGCAGCACAGGAGCAACAGCATTGCAAAGATCCACCAGCAATGCAACGTCGTGGCACACGAAAAAGAAAACAAACTCCAAAGTACGACGCTGACATCGGAAGCTGGATTGGACTGAGCTGGTCCTGTTTGGCTCAGGGAGAGCCGCTCACTGTGGCTGAGGCGCTGGCAAGGCCCGATGCGGCCAAGTGGAAGGAGGCGGTGGAAAGCGAGTTCGCGTCCATCGAAGAAAATGGCACATGGGTGCTGGTGGACAGACCCGCTAACGCTCACGTGGTGGGCTCAAAGTGGGTGCTCAGGTTGAAGCGGAAGCAAGATGATAGCATCGACAAGTACAAGGCACGGGTCATGGCGAAAGGATTCTCACAGCGCGCAGGGTCTGAGTACGATGAGACTTTCGCACTGGTTGTCACGTTTGCCTCAATCAGGTCCCTGCTTGCCGTCGCTGCCACCAAAGACCTTGAGATCCACCAAATGGATGTGAAGACAGCTTTCCTTTATGGGAAGCTCGACAAGGAGGTGCTAATGGAGGTGCCGGAAGGTGTCAAAGCATCCGAGGGTAAGGTGTGCAAGCTGGTGAAGGCGTTGTACGGGCTGAAACAGGCCCCACGGATCTGGTACAAGGAGATGGACAGCTTCATGGCTGAGATCTCCTTTGCACATTGCAGGAATGACCCCAGCGTCTATGTGCGGGAGGACAAACGTGGCTTGCTGCTCGTGGCATTGTACGTGGACGATCTCATCATGTGTTCTTCCTCGCAGGAGGCCCTTACGGACCTCAAGAAAAATCTGGCCAGCAGGTTTAAGATGAAGGACATGGGACCTCTCGAGTACTACCTTGGGATTGCTGTTCACCGCAACCTCAAAGCAGGCACCATCGAGCTCAACCAGACCAAGTACATCATGGACGTCTTGAAGTGCTACAACATGGAGGACTGCAAACCCGTCAGCACCCCCATGCCGTCCGACTGCAAGCTCTCCTCCTCCATGTCACCAAGCAACGAGGCAGACCGGCGAGAGATGCAAACCATTCCGTACCAGTCCGCCGTTGGGAGCCTCATGTACGCGATGGTGGGAACGCGACCTGACATTGCTTATGCGGTGGGTCAGGTGAGCAGGTTTGTGGCCAACCCTGGGCCAGAACGTTGGCAAGCTGTGAAGTGAATTTTTCGCTACCTCAAAAAGACTCGGCACGCCGGACTTCGGTTTGCAGGTCTTGAAGGATCAGACTTGCTGCGAATGACATGCTACAGTGACGCAGACTGGGGAGGACGGATTGATGACAGGAAGTCCACCTCAGGGTTTGTCTGTCTTCTCAACGGTGGTGCGGTCTCGTGGGCAAGCAGGAAGGAAGAATGCGTCTCGCTTTCTACTGCTGAGGCGGAGTACATTGCACTCTCCGAAGTGTGCAAGGAAACGCAGTGGCTTCGTAGTTTGCTTGGTGAGATCAAGGCACCACAAGAGGAAGCAACGGTCATCCGCATCGACAACCAAAGTGCCATCGCTATGGCAGAGGACGACATGATCTCCCGACGTACAAAGCACATTGATATTCGGTACCACTACTCACGTGACCTTGTCGCCAAGGGTGTCGTGGAACTGGAGCACGTCGTAACCAAGAAAATGCTTGCGGACTTCCTGACAAAGCCGCTAGACAGCGACTTGCATGTTGCAGGTGCTCGAGGAGTCGGCATGGTGGATGCAAGAGATGAGAACTAAAGACCAAGAAAGTTGACGTGCACAAACACAACCTAGAGCTACAGGCCCGTGCCGAAGAAAACTACCACAGCAGGTGGCCTAAGGTGCAAGGGAGAGATTTTTGTTCTTCTATGCCCCATGGCCACTGCTATCGCTTGACGGACAGGTTGGGCATGCGTTGCTCCCTTGGAGTAAGTCCCCCAAACCTTGTTTTTGGTGCAAGTCCAAGCGAGACACCAGAAGTGTAGCGCAACGGATAGCATTTTGGACTTAGGAACAACAGGTCCTACGATCGAGTCTTGATGTGCGCAGAAGGTTTTTTACCTTTCTAGCACAGGGGAAGTTTCTTAGACATTTCTCCATGCATGAGGAGAGTGCGCCACTTGGCGGTCAGTGGATGCGCCATTTGGCGGACTGGTGAGATGGTGTGGATTGACCACCCAAAAAGTGCCACTACCCACACACCTTAGAAGCCAGGCCTAGGACTATATGTACCAGGCTCATTCCTCATTCTAATTACACAATCTGGCCTTAGATGCTCCTCACAGAGTTGTCCAACTAAGGAACAGTATAAAGAAGACACTGGTTGGTCTAAGCCCCAGGAGTTAGTCTTTGACTAGCACTTCGCGCGAAAGTGACCAAGTGTTAAGTGGACACAGCTGCTAGCAAGTGATTGCCTAGGAACTGCTCAGTGTGGAACCGTGATCCTGAGGGTGATATCTTCTCCTTGCTGAAATGCTAGGAGCGGACGGCAGGTGCTATTGTGTCGGCCCTGTTTTCTAGTCCNTGTCCAACTAAGGAACAGTATAAAGAAGACACTGGTTGGTCTAAGCCCCAGGAGTTAGTCTTTGACTAGCACCTCGCGCGAAAGTGACCAAGTGTTAAGTGGACACAGCTGCTAGCAAGTGATTGCCTAGGAACTGCTCAGTGTGGAACCGTGATCCTGAGGGTGATATCTTCTCCTAGCTGAAATGCTAGGAGCGGACGGCAGGTGCTACTGTGTCGGCCCTGTTTTCTAGTCCGTTCGCCTCAGGCCGGTTGACACGGTGGATGATCCGCCGGATTTCAGGAGTGTAGTTTGTTACTGAGGGGCTTAGCCAAAATCCTGGCTCGGAGTCCGAAACTCAGTAGTACAGTTTGTTACTCGGGGACTTCGTAAAAATTCCAACTAAAGGTCCGCAAAGAGGTTTCGACCCACATCCATCCCCATCACCAAACTCAATGATTAACTCATTGAAACAGATCCCAAAGGCACGAGGGGCGCCGCCACTACGCGTAGGGACATCTGCGCCTCCGGAATGGCGTTTTGATGGGTCCTTGATGTGTGAGGGCACCTCGGAGGGCGACGTGGTGTGCGCCGCCGACTGAGCGGCTGATTTGGGGTGCTCCACTTCGGCTGATGTAGGAAGAGCTATGCTGATCTGAATTACGCACAGTTTAGTGCGTTGGAGAGCTCATGACTAGCCCTTCAAATGTTCAAATCATGTCCATGTTTAAATACTAATGCAAAATCGCGTTATTCCCTTTGCAAAAGTGACTGTTTCACATTTTTCTTCAATTGCAAGAAACATAGCGTGAGGCAACATGAAAGCTCACGCTTAGACTCAGAACCACCCGCACAAAACATAGTCGTGAGCACAGAAGACCCATTGGGCCACGTTGGAACCGCATCCCAGTTTCTGACATGTACAACCGCTGATGTGTGAAAGGACCGACGGTTGTATGGAGGACACAAGAATGGTGAGAGCCTTCTTGTTCAGCTTGACCCATGCCACAAGGTCAACATCCTCCTCCTTTAGTGCTGTGATAGTTCCATCAAAATATCCTAGCAGATCTCTGTCATCTATGATGATCTCAAACTGCCACTTCCAGAGCGCAAACCCCTCTCCATCAAACTTGAGGATGGCCGAATGATTCCCTGGTTCTGTTGTCCCTGCCATCCTTTCAACTACAACTGCTACAGCTACTGCACCTGTTGTTGATGCAGATGAACCTGTGCTTGAGGCCGTTGTAGGCTGTTGGTGAGAAGAGGCAACTTCTTATGTTGGCGGTTGCGAGCAGATGTAGGCTGATGTAGGCTTATGTAGGCTGATGTGAGCTCCCAAGGTAGAAATGTGCAGATGTGTTGCATTCCCCTCCTGCTAATGTTGCCCTGCAAACAGAGAATTTTGGTGAGAGCAAAGGTGCTCTCACTGCTTGTGACCTTAGCAGTTGCATGTGTGAAACTTTCCTAACCAGAGGAGTGGGCCCATAACCCTTTGTTAGCTACTCAACTAACACCTCTGGCAGAGAAGCCACACAACCAAAAAACTCACAAAGGTTTTTAGGCCTTCTTCTTTTGTTGACATGTGTCATTCACCCCAAACGTAATCAGGCATACACTTCACCATCAAGAGTACTAACGCCTTAGCATTACATCTCAAGAAGAGCGCAAGTCTTCAATACGCAAGAGAGCATCAATCAAGGGTTTATTCATCTGCATTCAAGACAAGTCCTTTTATAGTTGTCTGTTGAGTCCTAAAACTCCAAAGCACATTCCTGGGAAGTGGCCTGAACCACCCACATCACCAATAGACTCGCACTCTGGGCTTGACACATAAGCATCCTAGTGTCAAGGTGACAGACCAACAATGTAGCATCCAAGAAGCTAAGAAATTTCTTTCTTGAAAGTTCCCATAGCAAACAAGATGTGCATGGGGCCATGATCAAACTCATGACCTCTAACTTGGCCAAATGAACAAAATGGCCAAGGTAACCACTCACCCACATTGTGTACT
The DNA here is from genome assembly GCA_023375785.1 of Penium margaritaceum. Classification (NCBI taxonomy): domain Eukaryota; kingdom Viridiplantae; phylum Streptophyta; class Zygnematophyceae; order Desmidiales; family Peniaceae; genus Penium; species Penium margaritaceum. The sequence continues at coordinate 53,874 of SZWC01002142.1, read as the reverse complement.
CACAGGTCATATCTCACATGAGACAGAGCACAGTTGAGTCACATCACAGGGGATCTAGGGGTCATACCCCCACAAGGGGCAGAGCATTCCCGATCCGTCCTAAAACAATGAATAAGGGGCAAAAACTATAAACCCCATCTACCAGTCCAGCAACCTCGCTAACTAGTTCTTTGTCTTCAAATGGCTAGACAGCCTCCGAGCCAACAAAGGTGATGACATCATGGAGATCCTGTAGCAGATTGAGTCCCTTAATACCTAGTGCATAGCCACCGGATGGAAGGTTGGCCCTCAGCTGCAAACCATGATCCTCCTCCAGGTCTTGTCAAACAGTTGGAGTTCCATGATCACCATCATAGGTAGCTGGTCCGCCAATGAGTTCAAGTACGTAAAGGTGGCTAAGTTCATCTGTAATGAATGGATGCGGCGCGGTGGGAAAGAGAGTGGGGAAACATCAAGTTTCGCCTATGCCATCCATCCTAATGGTGGAGGGGGAGGCAAGAAGTGGAAGGGTATCAAGCAGGGCACCAAGAAAGGTGACAATAAGGAGGAGTGCTACATGTGTGGCAAAGAAGGCCTTTACGCATGCAACTGCCTCAACAGGAAGTCGATCCGACCAGGGAAGGCTACAGAAAAGGATGACCACGCAATGATGGGGCAAGATTCCACCAACTTGACAGATCGAGGAGTCACCATGATTGACTCCGGATCGGGCCGCCACACGCAATGCAAGCAGGCGGCATTCATCACCTATGGCGCCTCGGAGCGGCGAATGATGGTGGCCAATGGCAAAACAGAGCTGGTTGTCAGTGAAGGTAATGTTTGCATCTAGGTGGATATGGACTAAGAGGCTGTCACAAGCATAATTCATGACGTGCTCCACATGCCCAACTTTGGGGAAAATCTACTGTAAGTAAGCCGCCATATCGACAAGGGGCTCGAGGTGCTCTTCAACAAGAAGGGGGCCATCATCCGGAAGGAGGAGAATGGCAAGGTGATTGCACGTGGAAAGCAAGAGAACGACTTGTACATGCTCATCAGCCGGGTGGGGTCCAACAATGCCCACCTTGTGAAGGACGATGGGTGTTGAAATGTTGCCCCTCTGCATGCCCAAGTGTAGCGCAAAGAAGCACAGACAAGTTGCCATAGAGGAAAATCCTTATAGTTGGATATAGCGGTTCAAATACTACTCTGATCCTCAAATGGATGATTGCCTCTAAAATTTGACAAGTCGTTGAATCCTTTGGAAGCTGTTTCACTGGAATCGGACAAATATCGAGGGAGATATAGGCTTCCAAAGTTGGGGTGTGCATGGCGGCTCTTGGAGCCGGCTGCGACTCGACTTCTGGTGAACAACCGACTGGACCAAGAAACAAATGTCCATCTAGAGATTTTTCTCTAGAATGACTGCCAAGGCGGCCGATGGATAATTTACCGGATCCTGTGGTGCATGTTGTTAGTGAGGGACTTAGACAAAAAAACTGGCTCGGCGTCCGAAACTCAGTAGGAAGTTTTTTTACTTGGGGACTTCGTCAAAATTCTGACTACAGGTCCACTGGCAGGTTTCAAACCTCGTTACACCCCATCACCAAACTCGACTCAGAAGTGGGGAAGGTACGTTGACACAGTGCAAGGGACCCCTAAATCACGTGCAATGAGGTCTATGCCTTGGGAAAGGCGCTTTGCATGTGAAGGAAGGCGCCAGGGCATGTGCGCACCATGGAGGCGTTAGGCGTTTCTGTGGTAGGGGAGACCTGCGCTTCGGCAAGCGTAACTTGGACAACGCTTGGCTGAATCACGTGCGGTTTTGTGTGTTGGGAAGCTCATTACTAGCCCTATAAATGTTCTGATTATGTCCATGTACGAAAAATAACGCAAGATGTTGTTATTACCTTTGCAAACTGCCTGTCTCTAAATTCTTGCTCACATAGTGTGAGGCGACCAGAAAGCTCACTATCAGTCTAAGATTTACCCGAAAGGAAAGACGTGAACCACTAGAGTCAGATCGGACCAGCGTCAGGACAAAACCACACGGATTTCCTGACGATTGGAACCTGAACCCGTGACTTGTGTTACATTGATTCCTCAACCGTAAGGCACATGGCAAAGAAGGAAGTGGTTTGAGGTCTTAAGGTCAAGAGCCTCAACGTAGGCAAAAATTCTTTGTATGAGCTGTGTGTGGCCGGCAAGGCAACACGCCATTTGATGGCAAAGGGACGTGTGTCTTGGCAAAGTTGGAGGTGGTGCATACATATGTGTGTGGACCATTCGATCCCTCCATTGGTGGGATACACTACTTTGTCACCTTCATCGAAAACCAGAGCCGCAAGCTGTACCTCTACAACATTAAGAAGGAAAGTGATGTGATGTCATGCATGGAGGAGTTCATGGTAGCAGTGGAGCGACAAACGGAGTTGAAGATGAAGGCATTCTGGAGCGACGATGGTGGGGAGTATGAGGGCTGCTCGGCATGGATGAAGAGTAAGGGGATTGCATGGCAGAAAACTACACCACATTCTTCGCAGCAGAACGGAATCGCCAAGAGGGCAAACCGTACCATCCTTAACATGGTCAGGTCTATGTTGAGTGATGCCAACCTTGCACAAATGTACTGGGCGGAGGCGGCATGGACAGCGGCGTGCATCATGAACATGACGTCGACAAAGCCGGTAAAAGACACGAGGTCCAAGGTGTGGAAGAAGCCACAAGAAGTGTGGAGCGAGAGGAAACCAACTGTGGCTCACCTCCATGCGTTTGGCTGCATTACACATGCTGTTGTGTAGGCATGTAAGGGATGGAAAAGGTGCACCCACGGACTCACCAGTGCATCTTTGTCAAGTACAAGAGCAGGAACAAGGCATACCGGCTCTTCGACCCACTACGCCAGAAGATCGTAAAGAGAGATAACGTTGTGTTTGACAAGGACAGCCGTTGGACGGACGAAGGCGTGGGTCTTTTCAAGCAGAAGGAGTGGCTGCCACTTCTTTGAGGGGGAGACACCAAAGGACGCAAAAGAGGGTGACGTCCAATCAGCTCCAAGCGGTGCCAACCATCTGGGGGATGGGGGAGCAGCTGGTTTTCATTCAGTTGTGTCAGACAATGAGTCCAAAGCGCCAGCAATAGTGGAGCTGAGCGAGGAGGCGGGGAGTAAGCCCGCGTCTCTACGGTCCCCAAGAGAGCGGGAGCAGGCCAGCAGCGCGAGTGGCGCTGTGAGAGGAAAGTAGCAATAGTAGTAGTAGTAGCAGCGGCCTCAATAGCAACAGCCTCGGAGAAGCGGATACACAAGGAGGACGGCAAAATGATACAATGCCGCGGAGGGCATCTCGACTGGGTTTGCTCGAGCATTCTTTGAACAAAAGGAGCCTGAGACCGTCAAGGAGGCGCTGCAGTGAAAGGATGGGGCTGAGTGGGAGGGAGCTTTGAAATCTAAGTTCGTCTCTAACAAGGAGAATGCAACTTGGGAGTTGATCAACAGGTCGGAGGGCAAGAAAGATTATTGGCTCCAAGTGGATCTTGAAAAAGAATCTCACCAAGGAGGGGAAGGTGGAGCGGTATAAGGCACAGCTGGTGACGAATGGGTATGTCCAGAAAAAGGGTGAACACTACAACAAACCTTCACACCGGTGGCAAATTGCACCTCCATCCCCACCATCCTCTTTCTGGCAGCGACGCGTGACTTTGAAGTCCACCAAATGGATGTAAAAACCGCATTCCTCAATGGTGAAATGGACAAGGAGGTCTACATGGAGATGTCGGAGGGGGTGCATGTGCCGCCTGAGAAGGTGTGCTGACTTCGCAAGGCGCTCTATGGTCTGAAGCAAGCGCCAATTATGTGGTACCTGAGAATGGACGGCTTCATGGCCAAGCTTGGCTTCAAGCGGTCCGAGGCAGATCACAGCGTGTATGTGCGGAAGAAGCCGGGGCTACACCAGATCATTGTCCTTTACATGGATGACATCATCCTAATGTCAAATGACACAGTGGAGTTGGTGAACCTGAATCGGCAGCTGGGTGGTTGGTTCAAAATGAAGAACATGGATGAGCTCCAGTACCACCTTAGTGTCACCATCAAGAGGGAGTGCAAGGCACGCACGCTAGAGATGGGCATGGCAAAGTATGTACAAGAGGTTCTCCATTGTCACAACATGGAGGAGTGCAACCCCACCGGCACATCCATGACCACCACATGTGAGCTAGAGCATGGGGCCGAGAACGGATGAGGAGGAGAAGGATATCCTTTGCTAACTCATGGCGACAAAACAATCACGGCTCGTGTTTGAAGGGGGAGCGTGTGACGACTCTCTTGAGTTGGTCAGCTACTCCAATTCCGATTGGGCCGGTGATGTGGATGACAGAAAATCAACGTCAGAGTACGTGTTTGCGCTTGGTGGTGCAGTAGTTTCATGGGCAAGTAGGAAGCAGGATTGTGTGGCAGTGTCCAGCACCAAAGCGGATTACATATCGCTTGAGGAATCTGCAAAGAAGGTGGTGTGGCTCCGGCGGCTGCTAAAGGAGGTCGAGATACCACAAAGGAAAACAACGGTACTCAGTGTGGACAACATGATTGCCATCAGCCTCACCCAGAACCATGTGCTACACAGAAGGACCAAGCATATTGAGATATGGCATCATCATGCGTGAGACTTGGTGACAAAGGGAGATGTAGTTATTGTGCATTGTGGCACTAAGCGCATGCTTGCTGACACCATGACCGAGGCACAGCCCAAAGACAGGCATGACACGAGCTGCATGGAGCTTAGTCTGCGATCTGAGGTTTGAAATGATGCAGGTTCCAAGGACAAGGCATCAAGGTTGTAGTGCAAGGGGGGTTGACATGGTATGCCCCTTGCCATAAGTGCCATTGATCGTACTCTCTGGTGTTACCAATGAGGACTGGTCTAACACCTAAATTGACTTTCGATTTTGATTCATAGCATTTTCCCATAGAAGATCGAGCTTTGAATTGCTCAATTTGAGTGAGTATTTAGAAAGTTAGCCTAGCCCGAAGTTTGGGTGTTGGGCGGGTGGAATCTGGTACCTGCCATGGGTTGCGGGATAATCCACTGCCAGTGATCCAAATTCGTCTCCAATGAGCTCCAGATACACCTAGGCCACGAATAAAGCAATCATCAGGATCTACTTGAACAAGGTGACATTATCCTTCACTTTTGGATGAGGGGCGCTCTGAAGGGTCACTGTCGAAGCGTCCCCCGTTGCCTAGCGTGCAAGGCAAGGTGGGTGACTCCACCATGGGTTACTTCAGTAGCCATAACAGGGGCTCTACTGCTCCGATTTGGGCATTCTTGGATGCGTTAGAAAGCTTGACTCACAGGCTAAAATGATTTGAGATAATCTCAATGTGTTATACAAAACAATCTTGTTTTTATTCAGTTCTACTAAATGCGACGTATTCTGCCCACTCACATCCATGACCTTAGTGCTCCACACTCTTCACCATTGGTGTCCATTGATTTTCAATGTGAACCAGTGAAGGATAGGCATCCTTGAGGGTGCTTCTACATCCACTAGTGCCAACATACTCTACTCTATTACCTATCTACTGTCGGGGTCAGGAGAGAGGGTAGTCCCATGCCTCCCCTGTTGGTCCGAGGGTGAGTGTGCACCCTAGAGAGTCCCTAGCAGCAGCTGGTTTACACCACCAACTGTTTTTGGAGAGGCTGAAACTATGGCGGCAACTAGTTCCAAGGATGGCAGGAAACTGGTCTGAGATTGTGGCAATAGTTTTGGCCTCAATTGAATGGGAATGAACTCTTGATCAAGGCTCAAAAGTAGTGGAATTTTACATCTACTGATCCAAGCTTTCCAGAATACCAAGGCATGCCAAATTTGAAGCTTCATAGCAGATTTCATGACTTTTAGAGTTTCCCTCGGTAGGCTGTCCTTTTTCCCACCTAGGAAAGCATCCCTTCCATCCTCGAGAAGCATCTGTCCCATCCTAGATTCCTCAGTTTGATTCTAGTAGGTGGGAAGGTATCCAGAAGACCAGGACACATCTAGATGCCTTGTACACCAAGCCACCTCTGGACCCTCGCCTAGCCTTCTAGAAACTTAGAGAGGAACTCTAGAAGTTGAGCTAGCTTCCTGGAACCTCTTTTCCACCTTCCTTGAGGCAGGGCAGAAATTCATCTTGCGGGACTTCAACTCGGGCCCCTGCCTCTAGAGGTATACATCATTAACCACTAAGCCACTTGGGCTTTTCTTTTTGGTGTTCCTTTTTGTAGTCACTCCTGCCATGGTGAGGAGCACATATCCAACATCCCCTGCCCATGGTACCTGTGTTCTTGAGATTCAGTTGTGGGGCAGCGAGATATGTTCCTGGAGGTTTTACACAAGTACATCTTGTGGCACTGGCGACCAAGCACGAGGGAGGGAACCAGATAAGATGCTGATGTGGGATACCAATGCCGGAAGACACTTTTCTGTCCGGTTGATCCTCAAACGAAGTGTCATCTCAAGACTGGTGCTGACAGATCTCTCAAACCAGAGATACCGGACTTCCGGCACTCGTATTTCTTTCGATACTCATTCAACTTCTAGTGTATTTAGTATTGTAGTAGTTCTTTGTCATTTCTTATTGAAACCAGGTGATTCTTTCACCGTTCATTCATCTGAACACGTCTCTTGTTTTCCAACTTCTCTGATCAAGAAATTCAGGCTTGTAGTGTGTTCACACATGACAGATGCGTGACGGAAGGTCCATTTGTCATGCATGGAATCAGAATTAAACTGAGCAGAGGCAAGGTTGTTTGACCTGAGCAGCATTCAAGAGCCTGAGGGAACATTCTCTTAACACGTGGTTTCAGAGCAGGGTGCTGTTATCAGACAAAACACATCAACCCGTTAAGGTCGACATCTCTTTTGGACGGACACTATCTCATGAGCGAAAATTCACGTGAAGAGATCTGAACCATGGCAACATTCAATGGAGATCAGTTCAAGCTTGAACCCTTTGATGGAGACAACTACCGCAAATTTGCATTTGACATCAAGACAATTCTCCTGAATAAGGGTCTTTGTGGGCTGGTCTCTGACCCGCAAGGAGAGACTCTGGATGCCGCTGCTACTCATGAGCAGAAAGTGATTTGGCAAAGAAGATGTAATGAAGCCGTCTCAATCATCGCACTACACATTACAAAACGCCTTAAGTTCCTTATCTGTGACAACAATGCAACTCTGGACCCGCAAAAGGCTTGGCAGGCGCTAAAGCTGAGAAAAAAAAGTGACAAAGTGATCGGCCTTGAGCTCAGTATCCTTCTCAAAGAGCTCCATCGACAGAAAATGGCTGACGGGACAAGATTGGAGGACTATATTACATACATCAAGACACTATCCAGCAGGATTAAAGGTATGGGACAAAAAATCTCTGAGAGATTCATGATTCTCACTCTTTTCAGTGGCCTTCCCAGCATATCTGATTCAACTGTTGAAAGATTCCTGACATTTCAAAATCAGGGTATACTTTTTCATGAGATATTGAAAGCTCTTGAAGCAAACCAGGGTGGATCCAACAATGCAAATAAAAAAGCAGTAGTGCCAGAGGGAGCTTCTGTGACTCCCTAAAAACTGACAATGAAAAGAGCGTGCGAGGCCATCATGCGCACTGAAGACAAGTTTATCAAGGAAGCAGGAGGAGAATCAGCACTGTATACCTCCTTAAAAAATCAGCGGCAGAAGAAGTTTGAAGGGTGTGGGAACAACAGAGGCTATGGAGAAGGACAGTTGGCATCGTCCTCTGGATCTGACAGCCGGTCAACACACCACCATGAAGAGTTGCTACCATTTCATCCCAGCAACTTGAGAAATCAAGGATCATCTCCACCAGATGAGAACCGTTTCACAAATGTAACATGCTACAAATGCGGCAAAAAGGGACACACATTTTGAGTATGCTCCCTACCGTGAAGGTGATCCCCGCAACAACATCATGCACTCCTGACCTCAGTTGTGCATGACGTCAAAGAAGCAGTTACCAAGATGGCTGAAAGAATGGCAATTCAACTCAAGTCTGACGGCTATCAGCAATCTGATCAGCAGAAATCTCTTGACTACATTCTGAGAGAATTGGAGACTCATATCTTCGCCAAGGAAATAAATTTGACATCTTCTCTAGCCTATCCAAAGATGCCGGAAATTTTCAACCTGTTCAACATCCCGCTCCAACCCCCAGAGTTCATCTTGACAATCACAATCACTTGGTTTTGGAAAAATTGCATTTTGCTCTATAGAAAGTGTATTTCTTCTTGTAGATGGGATCTTCGCATGGATTATTGACTCAGGATGCACTCGACACATGACCTGCCACAAGTATTGGCGTATCAATGAAAAAGATCTTGCAGCTCCAAAGGCAGCTCAAATTGGAGATGGCCGTGTCATTCCAGCAATTGGAATTGGCACAGTCCGTGTGCCAATTTAGTTGGAAGGACAATACAATGTTCGTTTATTTACATGTATTCTGTACGTCCCCGATCTGGCCCCTAACCTTCTCTCTGTGACCAGACTCAATGACAAGGGACTCAAGGTCACATTTGACACTGGCAAGAACTGCAAGGTTTACAACAAAGAGGGAAAGACCAGAGAAATTGCCCGTTGTCAAGGAAACTTGACCATTATTGACACCAAGACAACACCACCCCTACCTCAGCCAACCGATGAAACCGAGATGGCCTTTGCAGAAACTTCTGAGCCACTTCCCATCTCTGAGAGATCCAGCAACTTCCACTCACAGGGGATCTCCTTGGCTACTCTATGGCATCAGCGAATTGGACATATGGGCTAGTAGAATCTCTGCACAACGGCTGCAAAAGGAATAGTCCACGACCTTCCCAAATCTTTTGCAGCAGCACCAGACAAACCCTTTTCAGGGTTCCTTGCAAGGAAGTAGACACAGCAATCATTCCCTTCCTACTCCGAAATCTCCAACAAGAAACGACTGCAGTTAATTCCTATGGATCTTTGCTACTTGAAGGAGAAGTCAATGGCTGGAAGAAGCTGCTTCTTGGTCCTTCTTGAAGACTACAGCCACTTAGTTTGGGTGAAGTTCCTCCGATACAAGTCAGAGGCACTGGACATCATTATGTACTGGGTCCGTGAGATTGAGAACCAGTCTGATGCCACCATCAAGAAGGTACGCAGTGACAATAGAGGTGAATTCGTCAACAGTGTCAGCGATACTTCGACAGCGAGGGTATTGTACATCAGACTACCATGCCACTCACACCTCAATAGAAAGGGAAGGCGGAGTACGAACCAGACCTTGCCTGATCGGGCTCAAACTATGCTACATACTGCTAGATTCTCAGCCAAGTTATGGGCTGAGGCAATTGCCATGGCAGCATACATCGCTAATCCGCTAGCCACATAGAAGTTACCTGCAGGTAACAATACACCATACGAGGCATGGAGTGGGAGTCGACCAAATGTCAGCTACCTCCACATCTTTGGGTGTACCGCATAAGCCTGTATTTATCCAGGCAAATGCACCAACCTGGGATCGCACAACAAGAAGGGCTACCTGCTGGGTTACAAAGAAGGAGGGAATGCCTACAGGCAAACATCAACTTTTAACAGAAAGGACATGGGACAGTGGCTGCGGCTGCCCTTGATGTTGCTGGTGCCGCTGGCGCTGGTGCAGCCTAGAGTGCCACACTCATCTGTGCAGCTGGTCCCTGGCCTGCTGCAGGAGTTGCTAACTTGGGCTGACTGCCCGTTAAAAAGATGAGGACTTTGTGGCAGCTACCCTAGTGCTGTGGTCTTCCTTTCCGAGGAAGACAGGCTTTCCTCCCCAGTTTTTCTTCTAGACACAATCTTTCTTGGTGAGGGAGTAGAGGCAGGGCTTCCACCTTGACAGGATGAGTTGCCAAACAAGCTGGTGAAGTTGCTCGTAGCGCTCTGTGGAATCGCACTCATTGTGCTCACCTCTGCCTGACTCTTCTCATCATAGTGATGATGGTGGTGTTGCTTCTGCTGCCATTGCTCCTGCTGATGATGGCAATAATCATGCAGAATCTGACCCTGCTCGCAGAGTGCAATCACACGGGTGTTTGAGCTCGTGCTGCACATTTAGCTGCTTGGCCTGTTGCTGCAGCCGTAGGTGGTGATGGTTGGTACATGTTTCATTTTTGGCCTTCACCACGGAGGATATAAAACCGCAACCGAACCTTGTAGACACCACCCATTTGGCAAAGACTTAGGCAATAGCCCATCGTACTCTTTTGAGAGCCTGAGAAGGCACCATTTTAGGTAGTTTGGGACTCTAACCCACTAGCAAAGCATCCGCCGCCAACCTCGCAAGGTTGGCAAGCTGTAGCTAGCATGGGCCCCTACTAGCAGCAGTGGGCGGGGTACCATACTCAAAGGCTGCAGCGTACCTTGCAAGATAGATGAGAGGAGAGGAATGAAGGGTGAGAGGTGAGGAGTGACTGAGTCCCATCTCTGCTTGGACATATCCCCATCGTGAACAAGGGGAGGGAGGGTGGCAAGAGGTAGGCAAAAAATATTTGGCCGGGAGGGAGGAACATAAGGTTTCCAGTGGGCAGTGTGGCAAAGACGGGGTGTTGGGTCACCCGCAGGGAGAAGGAGTAATATGGTGGAGGTGTGGATAACGGAGACGGAATGTGAAGGGAGTAGGAAGGATGAAAGGAAACGTTTATGGAGGGAGGGAGTGTCTGTTCATAGATCCTGAGAAAGCTAGGGATGTGCGGATGGTCATGGGTTGTTTGGCATGGGGAGGGGATGTGGGTACGGCAAGAATGGTAGGAATGAAGAGCGAGCGAGTGGGGTACGATCAAGGGAACCACTAGCACATTGTAGGTAGGGTAGGTTAGATAGAAGGAGGCTGTGCACTCCAGGGATGTAAGAGGTGGTAGAGCCAAGCCAGCAGGCATTGAAGGGAGGAGAAATGGGGACACGTGGAGGGGAGGGAAGAGGGATTCCTCCAGGAAGTAAGGAGGGGTTGCAGATGGTGGGATAGAGCCCTGCATAGTGCTCAGGGAGGATAAAAGGAGGGTTTTTTTTTTTTTTGGTGGTGGGAGGGGGGACAGCTGGGTTCTACTCTACTGGGGAAGGCCGCGGCGCCTCCTGAGCTCACACACGGTAATGTGAGAGACCCTAGACGCACCACCAGCAAGGAAGCCGTCGATGTGAACTTGGTCGTGCACATGGAGGTAGAATGAGAGGAGGCCTATGCCGTACGCATTGCAGCGGGGGAGAGCACAGACGTACTCTTCAGGGAACTGCCCGTTGCTAATGAATGCGATGCCAGGGTCGCTGAAGACCCTATGCGGCGCGATAGTTGGGGTATGCTTTTGGTACAGCTCTTCCTTGGCAAGGGTGCACGTCTTGTTGAGGAGCTTAGTGTCTCCGCGTCCATGGCTGATAAAGAAGTCATGGGCAGATGACTCATGGTACTTGGGGCAATGAGCACAGTTATGTGTGCTCATTGCCCCGAGAGAGGGACAACTTGGTTATGACGGGGAACTTTGGGTCCAAGCGGTTGAGGGGAGGAAGGTGTTTGAGGTCAGGGTAATAAGGGGGTGCGATGGGAATTCCAACAAAGATGTCAAGCTCACTACGGTTGTGTCTGTCGGTTGCCTGTTTAAGTTTGCAAATCTCCCCGAGAAAATTTGACGAGGGCTCAGAGCTGCCAGGCGGTGGTGAACCAGGCTGTGTGAAGTAAGCGAGAAGCTCCTCTTGGCGGAAGGAGGGGGGGGTCCTTGATGAAAACCTTCACCTCGCGGTTGGGGGAGGTTGTCTCACCAAGCAGGAGGTTGGCCGGGTTGTTGAGTGTCGCGGGGAGGGTCCTTGAGAGGGTGGCCGTGAAGAGGATGCGTTTTGGTACTAGGGAGCATGCAGGGTCTTCTTGCGTGGGCTGTGTCGCAGGGGAACCCAGTGTGAGGGGGCCATTTTCAAGGACCTAACGGTCACTTAGATTGAAGAAGGCTATACAGGCTTCCTCTGGGCGGAAGGTAAGGATGAATGTGTAGATTGTAATGCTGGGGAGGTTGGATAGTTCCTAATAGCGATGAATGACTGTGGGCCCGGTGGGAGGTTGGGAGGGAGAGGGAATAACTCAGGATGAGTGTCGATGCAAGCCTCAACTCTCCAACAAAGTGCTGCTAAGGCTGAGAGGTGCTGTCGTGGGAATGTCACGACGAGGAAAAACTGCTGCTCTGACGAGGTGGTGGAACGTCCCTTGAAAACGAGTGGGGGATGCACAGGCAGGTTCGGCTGGACTTCCCGACTCACGAGCATGAGGTAGAGTTGAGGGAGCTCCAGGGGGTGTGGGGTGGCCGGAGGAGGTGGGGGTGGAGAAGGTGGCGGAGGAGGCTGTTGTGCACAGACTGGAGGGAGGCGTGGAGATTGATGTGGTGTTGTGCCCTTTGAGTTGTGGCCTGTCTCACGGGAGGAGGATGGCCTAGCTGAATGTAGCTCATCCATGTGCATCCTTTTGTGATTTTTCCCGCCGGACCCGCCGGAGTTGGCAAAGCCGCCTTCATGGTTCTTCGCCATCTCTTGGCCAAGGGAAGGAAGGGTGTAGAGAGGTTGGGAGCTAAGGGTTTTGTGAGGGGCAACAGAGTAAAAAATTCTGGGATTCATCCCAGAAGCGACGGCATATTCTGTCATTTTGCAAGGACATAAAAGCAGAGCACATGGCTGTTTTCAGACGGCGGCGGCGCTGATTTGAGAATCCGCAAATGTGCCAGAAATTGGAGCAAAACTTTGCATCACATTGTCTTTGGCATAGCAAGTGGATGAATACGGAGTTGAAAACATTCCAGAGGCACGATGTAGGAAAATGGAGTGGTTATGTGCCAAATACGAGGGTGAACTAGGGTGGATTGTGGATGCCGAAAAAGTGTTGGACCAACTGCTTAATGTATGTAGTATGCTCTGTCACAGAGGGGCATTCGAGGACGATGTGAGGAGTATTTTCGATGGAGTGGCAGACAGTGTAGAGTATGTCACCATCATCTATTATCGGGGCCATTCACGAGCCACATTTCACAGCAAGAGAAGCAGCACGTGTTTCGACATCACAAGATTCTGGGGGTGTCCAGGCATCATGGATACCAAGCAAGACCTCTTTCCAAGGTGGAGCTAAACCCATCAGTACGGACCACTCCAAACAGGAATCAGCCAAGGTGTTTGGAAGGAGTTTTTTTGTCTAGCTCAAGACAACATTCACGTGGGGACGGAAGGACAATCAGTTTTTCATACACACTATGAAGGCCGTGGGGGCAGTGCACCCAAGATTGGTGAAAGAGACCGGGAAAATTGATTTCTTTTGTCCACACAGTAGGGCTTATTCTAAGCCCTTCTGTGTGGACAAAAGAAATCAATTTTCCCGGTCTCTTTCACCAATAGACTTTTGTAGGGGAGTAGTGGCAAGGGGGACCTGTGGGCCAGGACAAATGCACTGTGAAGGGTGTACACACAAGATTGGTTTCTTTGATGCGTTCAAACCCAAGGACTATTTACGGTTGCACCACATATTCTTCATCTATTGGCACAAACCATGGGCTGAGCGACGCCATGAATTCAGCAGACGGTGGGGTATTATCTTAAAGAGTATGAACCCATTCTGTTGGTAGAGCTTAAATCACTTCCTGGAGGATGTTGGCCTCTGCTAATGTAAATCTGGCTCTAGCCTCATCATTGGGAGGGAAGGAGGATATCTAGTAAGGACAAGGTAATGATAAACTCATCACTATTACGCCTCCCGCAGAAACTCCCGGTCAAGATAGCAAGGAGTTTTTGCGGGTAATCTGGCGATTAAAGTCCAGTTGTTTGTGCAGAATCAGTCGTGGAAACAGGGGGTGTTGGAGGTAGGGTTGATGAACTCGTGGTATGCATCCATCTATGCTTCCCATCTTGAGTTAAGGTTCATTTTTTGGGTAATGAGGGGGTGAGAGGAGAGGATTGGGGGAGGCTTTTCTTTTGGGTAGAAGATGAGGCCAAGACCCAGGAGATTCTATGTCTTTAGTGGGTCAAGTACACATCTTGGAATCCATGGTACATGTAAAGACTTGATATCTATTTCTGGGTCGTGGAGGTTCATTCCTCCAAGACATTTGGAACGTGTTAGTGTTGCCATGCTAAAGCAACAGAAGCGTCGAGCATCATCAGTGACGGTTGCATTGGTGACAAGGTTGTGTGTGATCCGACATATGCGGTGGGTGTACTCTGAAGGAGGGAGAAGAACGGTTGCATGGTACACGATAGAAGCTAATAGGTATGTGTGTGTAAGCAATTCCAAACGAGTGTCTCACGAGTAAATGACACCGATTAAGATCGTGGCGGGTCGCNGTAAAGACTTGATATCTATTTCTGGGTCGTGGAGGTTCATTCCTCCAAGACATTTCGAACGTGTTAGTGTTGCCATGCTAAAGCAACAGAAGCGTCGAGCATCATCAGTGACGGTTGCATTGGTGACAAGGTTGTGTGTGATCCGACATATGCGGTGGGTGTACTCTGAAGGAGGGAGAAGAACGGTTGCATGGTACACGATAGAAGCTAATAGGTATGTGTGTGTAAGCAATTCCAAACGAGTGTCTCACGAGTAAATGACACCGATTAAGATCGTGGCGGGTCGCGACGAACTGAGCGTGGGCTCGATCGCGGCCCGCCACGGTCGCATGGCTCTCGCGTCGCTCGAAACGATGACTGTCGTTTCGTGCTATCGGTTTTTCAACAAAGCAAACACAAGAACTCGCACGTGTTTACGCTGTGACGTTGCCGTTTCGAATTTTTTAACATTCAAGAGGAAGCTGTGACAGTAGTTCATTGCGGGAGACATTTACTTTAGCAGCAAGTGACACAAAGACACACACGGAGGAATGATTAAAGGCACTTCAGCATGACATTGAGTACATGGTCCTCAAGTAAACTGACTCGTCGGTTCCACATGGATGTGGTGTTCCCATCTCGCACGGACACGATGGAGGAGATGTTGGCGTCGCGGCAAAGGCTGCAAAGGACGCGGAGGCGGTCGCCGGACAAGCGAATGTAGTACTTCCAGCAGCCGGCCCTCGGACGGCGGCCAGTCACGGGGTCCACGCGGGCCTCATCGAGCAACGGCTCCAGGTTTGCCGGACTCCGACCAGTGTTCTCGCGGGCAAAGAGCGCCATGAGGAGCGAGTGAGCCATGGTACCTGCATGTACACGTCGTCAATTGTCAGAACCCATGCGCAGGACGAGCGGATCGAACGAAACGAGTACAACGACCGAAACGAAGCGATAGCTCAATCGGCGAGAGTCGCGAGGGAGCCGACGTACCGGGCAGCGAAGGAGCGGATCGATGACGAGAAGTGAATGTATGACACCGTGGAATGCGTGAATGGGCCGATGCTTTAACCCAGGGGCCGACATCCTTGCTGTAACAGCCACACAACCTGCTGGGGTGCGTGCATGCTTTGCTGGCGACCCCACTGATATTTGCCACCACGTCTCAGCCCCGTCAGCACGCCGTTGGATGTGAAGATATTCTTCCCGTCTACGGCTGTGTACGTGCGGGAAATGCATATTTCTTTCGTTCCACGTAGGCAAGTCGCCGCGTTCGCATGGACCTCTAATCCGCATGTTCCTCTTGATCCACGGTTGGATGTCTCATGTCGCCTTTCAGTGGGGGCAAGGGGTCTTAGCGCCCAAGTTTGTGCTTTCGAATTCAAATGTCTGTGCTGCGTCCCCCACGAAGTTGAGCCTGATCGGTTGGGATAATCTGATATATCCCGTCATTTCGGACATGTACAAAGGGGCTCTTTTCCAAATATCCAGCCAGATCACCACATATTCGAGCGCTTATTTCTATGGTCGCAAAAATAAGTCGTAACTACTATTTAACTGTATTTCTGTTTCCGGTAATGTTTCCGCCAAACTTTTCAGTTTCCATACAAATCTGCCATAACTGTTTGTGAAGATAGGGGGTGTTCAACGGTTTGTCACCACGGTTTCCGCTAATGTCAACAGATCATCACAAACCATCGGGTTCAGCGGTCAACTGATAGACAGTCCGAAGGCTAAAATAAAAGGCCCACCGAACCGATATGATCGGCCAGACCGACACTCTCGATCGCGCGGCGACCGACCGATCGCTGTTCGGATCGGGCACGCGCCGCGCGGGAACCGAAACCGAGAAACCCGTTCTACTAGTCTTGGTTGGAACTCCTTATGTGTGTGCAAGCGTGACTTTTGCAAGTGTTTCGTGCATAGCAGACATTGATTTTGCTTTGACAAGGAGGTGGTGATGGTTGAGGAGGGCGGAGGGGGGG
>SZWC01002142.1:17530-36610 GCA_023375785.1 Penium margaritaceum | reverse complement strand
CCCCCCGCAATTGCCTTTCACGAGGCCAACCGAAATCGCATCCGCTGCCGAAGCCGTGTCAGCAAAGTGAACGGTGTCAGGGGCATTTCAAATTCGTAAGAAACGTCGGGGAAATGAGGCGAAATACAACCCTTTGAACAAGAATGCAATCATAATGTAATGAAAAAATGTCCAGAATCCTGACGTGCCTCGCCGGAAAGACCGAGGCACCGTGTGGATGTCCTTGAGGTGACAGCATATAGATGCTGATGGAGGTTGTTTCGTTGCAAAAGTCAATACAGAAAAAACGAGTGTCGCATTTTCGCCTGGCCTCCACTCTCCGCTGGCGTCAGGTAGATTTCGCCGGCCGGCAGAGATTTTCATCGACTAGACATCTTCAGCAGGCACCGCGATGCCTGCGATTTATCCATCGCGCAACTAGGATTTGCCCTGTGATGTTGGGAAAACCGCATCGTCGGAAACCACGTTCTCAGAAGGAGCATCGCAATAATGTTTTTAGAACTTCCATAAGAAACGGGAAAATATAGGCACCGTGTTGATGTCCTGGAGGTGCGAGCATCTAGATACTGATGGAGGTTGTTTCGTTGCAACAGACGCTACAGACCAGACGAGTGTCGCATTTTCTCCTGGCCTCCATTCTGTGCTGGCGTCAGGTAGATTTCTCCGGCCGGCATAGATTTTCATCGCCTAGACATCTTCAGCATGCACCGTGATGTTTGCGATTTCTCCATCGAGCGACTTGGATTTGCCCTGTGATGTTGGGAAAACCGTGTATCATCGGAAAGCATGTTTTCAGAAAGGACCATCGCGATGATGTTTTTAAGGACTTCCAGAAGAAACGGGAAAATACAGTTCTAGCGGTCTATGACAGAAGTTCTGACTAGCAAACGCGACATTTCATCTTTTGTTAGTCCTACATTGAATTGTTCTCAAAACTTCCGCGTTCTTGGAAAGGGCAAGGTAAATAGTTGGAACGCCGGCAAGAGAGAAAATCGACTAAAATCATGAGCTGGCGAGATACTAGGGCCATGCTCGTCTCTTCCGATGAACCTGTCAGCCCTGTTCCATGTAATTCAGAGGATAGGTCCTTGTATGTGCACAAACGTACGTTTGCGAGGTTCATGACGTAAGAAAAATCGCACTACTGTAGCGAGCCGCCACTTAATCTAGATCCTAACATCGGATAAAAATCTCAGGACATCAACACGGTGCCATAGTTCTATCGGTCTCAATCAGGAGATTTTTCGACAAAACCAGGCCTAAGAGACTCCGTTTTCTTAGAAATGGCGAGGTAAATAGTTGGAACGCCAGAAAGAGAGAAAATCGAAAAATATCACGAGCTACGAAGATGCTAGAGCATTTCTCTTCTCCCTGTCAGCCCTGTTCCACGTTTTCTAGAGGGAAGGACCTTAAATGTGCAAAGACAGATGTTTGCGAGATTCGCAAACATCTGTCGTCGCGATGACGTGAGGAAAACTACAAGTACTGAAGCGAGCCGCCTTTAAATCTAAATAGAAACATCTTGTTAAAATCTCGGACATCAACACAGTGCTCAAGACTCCTTTCAAAAATCAGACTTTTCATCTGGGGCCAGATTTTTTAAAGAAAGTGTGTTTCACATGACCCACACCCGTGTCCATACCGTCGCTCGCATATTTGAAAGATTGGGGCCCTCGCAAAGAGAAGATTTGCTTCCTACTTAACGGCTCTCGATAGGAAGGGTGGGAGTTACAACGTGCCAGGTCTAATCATTTCGATAGGACAGGCATTTATACAAGTGAGGGAATTTTTTTGTAAATTCTTTATAGAAAAACTGACTAAAATTCATTTCATCAAGACAGATTTAAACCCGGGCAATAATAATTGCAATCAAATATTTCAGATATTCTTCATCAAATAGATTTACTCATTACACACTATGTATGCAAAATAATTCAGTCTAGATGGATGATGTTTCATGTATTTATCATAATTCTAATGATTTTTTGTAATCTACTAGATAATAAGTTATCTAAAGAGAAGCATTGGGCTTTGATGGATACTTTGATGAAAATATTGTGTTTTAATTATTTTCCTCACATCAGATGTACCTATACATAATTTCAAATCAATTCATTTATCAACAATTTCATTATTCAAGATATTCATGATCGATTGCAAGACATACTCTGTGCATCCTAAGGCTTGATCCATCCATCATCAGACAATTGCTTACGATTTTATGATAAACAGTAATTATAGCTTAAAACAATTATTTTGCATTTTGACATACACTTAAAACAAAATAAAGTTCATTTTCTTTAACAATTGTTTCATTTTTCAATGAAATTTTCTTAAATACTCTCTTGTGGTTTCCAGATCTATCGTAAGACTTTTTATGCCTCCAATATTGAAGCTAACTAGAGATTTGTTAATTGAAAAGAATCTAATGCATTAGAAGAATTTTTCACAAAACATAAGAATGAAAATAATACTTTTCTTTATTTTAAACTATTTTCTTCATAAATTATTGTCCGTTTTCACAGTGCTGGATGGACTTCAATCCTTTCTTTAAATTCTTCAACAAAACAATGAAAAGAAAAAGAAAAAGGAAATTTCTCTTCTTTTAGTGTTCAATCTATCCTAAAAAATATCACAATTAAATGTACGCAACAATATTAGACTTTGGTGAAAGAAGAAAAATTTTTATATGTTGATGTTTTCAAATTAATGTTTCCTTAAAATTAATTCATTTCAGAATGTGTTTAACACCGTATAGAAACTTACGTAATACTACGTAATCCCCTTGATGATTAATTTTCTAGAGATCTACTTTAAACAGCTTTTTCCCAAGATCACATTTTTGTCTGAAAAAAACATCTTACCTAAGCAGTTTAAGAAAATTCATTCAAAAATAAAATCCCCGTTTGATTCAAACATATTTCCTAATAAAGACATTTTACCTAGTGTGCAACAATCCCACCCCCAATATCAAAAGCAACAAATTAATAAACTAATTTTGCCCTAGAATTCTGTTAGTGAGGGACTCCAAGCAGTAAATACACGTTCTGCGGAAACAAATCAGGTGCACATGCTATGTAAAAAGACAAATTTATACGGAAATAACATTTGCACAACATCACGCAAATTTTGAGAAAGTGGCATAATTTGGTCGAGTTTAAGGTACAAATTTCTCAAATGCGGCCGATATCCATCATGGATTGAGCTTTAGGGCACCATATTGGTGCAATTACAATCCTTGCAAGATGTTAACATCTATATGGAAAGGCTCTTTGCTATACCAATAAAATTTACTCTTTCTTTTGCATCACATGCGAGTACAAACAGGAATACATGCCATACTTACTGTTGGCTTACACGTTAAAATGCTGATACATTTATAGTGATAGCGGTTCACCTAGCCTACATCTAATCATCCTAAACTTCTACACAGGATGTTCTCTCCATCTTTCCTACTTTTAAGTCTCCATTTCTAAGTATGAGACCTTTACTTTTTCATGAAGATTTTGTTCTTCAAAATTCTGTCAAAGTTCAGTTAGTCGACGGTCAAAATAAAATTAAGTTTTATGCTAAAAGCAGCACCTCTATTCAAGATGTTCAATACATTCTTTTTGGTTATTTGTAGTTTTGAGGAAATCACAAAGGAAACCTAATTCAAAAATAGTTATAATCAAAAAGATCATTCCTTCTTTTAAAAATGTCACTATGATGAAAATATGTTTAAGCTACCCAAATCAACCTTCCTCTCGTTGTGCTTTGACGTTAGGTAAAGCAATGACAGTAGCATGTTTGATAGTGCTCGTTTCCAAAAAATGACCAATCTCAACATCGAAATGTTGACCCCTAAAGACATCTACACGATGCTTTATGGAGCTCGCGCACATATCAACTGGTCAAAGACCCTTAAAACCAAAAACAAAACTTGCAAAACAGTTTTCTTACATGGTGGATCTTGCTAGCGTAGACAAGGGTTAATGCACGCCCAATGCTATCATTTCCACATGATGTATGGGCTTGAAAACAAAAAACACTTCCCATTTTTCCTCCGATGTGCCTTGGTGATTAGCTCAAAGCAAACATGAGCAACTACACTAGTTGTAAAGCCGTGTGTAATATCACTGATTTTCTCTTGCTATCTACATGTTAAAGGTTCAACCCTTGAAAAGTGATGAAGAGCTAGTCCACAAGTGAGGAAAAGATGGCAACTACAGATTCCATTTATGTCACAATTGTGAAAATATGTCCTACAACCGCAAATCACGTCACTTGGAGTTTAGCCGTTGAGGAAATTTCAGGATAACTTTTTAAAACCCTAGCTATGTGTAAACAAAGAGCATCATATGATAAAAGTTGGATAAAATGGAGGGGAAACATGATGGTCGCATATCGCAAGATTCAAAGTGGGACATGCAATTGAACTTAGCTTGACTAGTAAACCTGTGATGCTTGTGAATGTTTATGACAATAGGATGCTTGAATACCACTCCCGCATATGTCGCAAAGACTAGCATGAGAACAAAAAAGAGGTATCTGTCCGAAACGTAAAAAGCTTGTTAAAAGGTGTCTTGGTATGCACAAAGAGCATCCTATTATGAAAACAATTCATTATAGAGAAGAAATGTGATGGAGGAAAAATACCTCATTATCACAACTTCTAAGATGCAACTGCGCCTGGTTTGAATGAAAAATGAGCAAGGTAATAAAATTGTCAAAAATCACTTGGCTTTTACGAGCTCGAGTATCACATGGAAAAGCACATCAATGTTGTCAATATAAAGAGCATGTTTTTTTTTGTACACACGGCGCAACCCTAAGGTTGTAAGAAAAACCACACACAGAATTGTAGCAAAGCACAATAATGAGTCACAAAGTGAGTGAAATATAAAGCAAACCATTACTCAATAATTCATTAAATCGTTGTGCCACTACAAGCATGTCATTTGTGAGCACAAGAACCTCGTTCCTTGAAGGTATCTACTAAACCAATTCTTGCATAAATCTGATTTCTTACAAAAGAGGTAGTAAACAACTACGCATATTTGACAAAAGTGATGACTAAAGAAATGGGTGTCCAATGCAAAAGGAGAAAAAAAAGGCGTTAACAAAATACATTTTTTTACAAATCAAGTGTCAAATGAACTTATACCAAAAAAATAGAAAAGCATAATGGTGCTTTCTTCTAACTACAAGCATTTCAACTACGAGCACACGTACATGGCCCACTCCATCACAAGCACAATTCACATATCATTATTTTTTTGACAACGAAGATTTCATTTCTTCAGCATGTTGCGGTAAGATTGGAAACACAAATCCATCTAATATGCACATACTACATGAACGATTCATGAATTCATTGTTATCGATACATTTTGAAGAAGAAAAGGAGGCCTCCTTTTTTGTGCCAACACCATCAGTCTGTTGCATCAACAAACCTTGTATCACTTTGCTAGTCATAGTAGCCATTGCTATTTTTTCTAATTTAGAAAGAGAGACCCCGAAATTGCACTTACAAAAATAACAATAGGACATTGCTTCCTGATTGAAAATAAAAAAAATCATGAAGCGCACATTAAAAACACTTTAATCCCTTGAGCTAACGTCCAGTTCAACAATTATTGGTGTTCCCAACATCAAGAAACATGTTTCCACTTCGTAAATATTCATGCAGGCATGAGGATCCCTTTGATTGAACATCCAATGAACATCTGCTACCCATCTTGCACCATGTGTTCAATGATGCAATATAATGAAACATTGCGAGGACAAAAGTGGTACCCCTCTCTTGTCAGATATAAAAACCTGCCAACTTTATGGTATTTGTGTCCTGCAAGAAAGCCATTTTCACTTCCTTACATTAGCATGTTGTTTTGACCTTTGCATCACATAAGGTAAACAAACTTCCTCACTGCATGTGGCTGCAAACCTTTGGTTTGTCATCTCAAAACCACTACATTACTCAATGCACCATATGGGCTTGCGATTTAGAAAATCAATTTTTATTGTTAGAGATTTCTTAATTATGTCTTTTGTTTATAATAGAATGGAAACTAATGCGTGTGGAGTCAACTTTTGTAGCATCTTAGTGAAGATCATTTACTCTTCCTAGGTTCAGGCTACGCGTTCTATTCCATAAAAAGAATGCAGCTTAGAACTCACTTCTTTTGATGGGAATGGAGTTAATTATTTTTATTCATGAATGAAATTGGCATCTTCATGATACTCATTTAAGTTAAAATCTTTTAATGAAGAAAATGAGCATATGCATGATGCTTAATATAGACGAGAATGTACAAGTGTTGAGGACCTCCAAAATGTTTAATATTCTTATTAATGGGACATTCTATCTCTAAATAAGATTTCCTTGATTTGGTGTAATTTGTATGGGGTGTGCATACCTGCCATCCGTGCTCTGGGTTTGTCTCACTTGAGAGTGCCTTGTGCTTCTCACACCCACCCCTTTTGTCCGTCTATTGTAAGACTCTCAGGAAAGGAGGACACTTTGGAAAAACTGTTGAGACTTCACCATTTTCATGCAGCATCCTACCATAATGATTTTGCGTTGTCCCAAGAACTGGGACGTGAATGCCTTATCTCATTTTGCTTCTATTTTAAAAAAGGTTAACTTTCTACACTTCGCACATATGTCGTTGTTGTGGGTTTTGCAGACTTCTAAACTTCGCAGGATTTCTTGTAAGTTCCATGGGTGGGAAGAGTTTGCTCACAGAGCTTCAGAATATGTGGAAAAACCGGAAATTGCATCATCTGGTGGTAGGGGGACTTCTTTGCAAAGTAAGTGGTTGTATTATCTTTTTGCTAGTTATGCTCCCTTTGGTTTGGATGGCTGGTAGGGTGCGCGATGGGCGATATTCCCACCGGCTGAATTACATGATTTCTAGCTAGCTCATTAGCAGCGTGGCTTGTTGGGCAGACTACCAGAATTTACTGTTAAGGTGGATGCTTGACCAAGTTATTTTTGCCTACCAAATGAGTGGTTGCGGAATTTCTTTGTGGAAGAACGCAAAACAAGGAGGTGAAAGGAAAAGAGAAGAAACAAAAAAATGTTTGACACAACACGAGATAAAAATAACTAAGGCTTTCTTTTCTTGGTGGTCTAATAACACGTCTAATTAGAAAGAGTAAGAAGAACTTGGTGAAAAGAAAGAAAAAGAATATGAAACAAAACACGGAGAGGGAAGAAAAGAATTATGTGGTGACGGAAAAGGTGTTTTTCGGACATGTCTTGCTTGTTTTTCAGTTGCATATCTATTGTTGTGTACTTGAAATTCTGTCTTCAAGAACTGTCATGGAATACCACGGATGGTGCTGTTGTATACCGATCCCTTCCTTTTCATCAATTGCCCTTTGAAGGGGCGAGCTATGTTACGAATGATAGTACCTATATTTAAGGCAACCAATATAGATGGGGTTATATGCCACAATATTTGTAAGGTCAATAGTAGCAAGATGATGATGACGTGCTCTTGTATGTTAAGGTAAACTATAGTAGTCAGCAACTTCCGTTTGATTTGCGCTTACAGTCTGTTATGATCAGTACTCATAACAGAAGGAGCCACAACTACAACATCACTGCTAGTGGTGGTTGTTCCCACCTAGTCTTTATAACATCAAATACAACAACAGCAATAGTATTAGTAGGCATTGAGATTGTATTTTTCACAACAACAACACAAAGAATAACAGTAGCAGCAAGTGCAAGTTTCCAAGCAACTGGATCAGCCACAAAAAAAGCAATTCTAATAATTGTAGCACGAGAAGTAGTAATGCAGATATTACATTAACATCAGAAAGCCATCTGGTATCAGTAGAACATATTGTTGTAGGAAAAGGAATAACAGGAGAAGCATCAAATGCAGCATTAATAGCAACAGCAACATGAACAATAATAGCAACAATAGTAGTAAAAGCAAAAGCAATGAGAATATTCTCATCAAATGCACAAGGACCAACAGCTAGGTCTATAACAAAAGGAATGTGTGGTCAGAAACGAGATTGCCAAGTGGCCCATGTTGCCTGGCGTTGAATTCTAGGCATTCAAATTTCAAGGAACCTTAAAACGTTTGTATTTTCTTCTCCTTTTTTGCATTGTTTAATTTGACTTGGTCATGACCTGTTTTTTTTTAATAAATGTTGTGCTGCAAATACTAACAAGGACCAAAGGCTTTTGAAACACTACAACAAGAGATTAAGTGTTGGTCAACTTAACTAGTCAACTCGAAAGGTAGTCCAAGAGACCTAAAATCTCAGGTAGACATCTAACTCCTTTCTCAACATGGAGTATGCACAGACCTGCCTTCAAAAGTTATGCTTGTTTTTTCAAGACAGGTGAACTTAAGGAATCATTTAAAGGTTGTTTTCTACACGCAAAAATTCCAACCAAAGTTAGAAAGTATTTTTCCAACAAATGTGGGTGTTTTTCAACCCCCTTTGCCAGCGTGAAAATTTGTACAAACTTCCTTTACACTACCATAGGAGGGTGTGAAAGATCCAAATATATTTTAAATCCATCAAAACAATTTATTAAAGAGAAGTTCATCTCGTTGGTGCCAACACACAAGTTTGTTGGAAAAGTGAAGTCTTATGCAAAGAAGTCTGCTCGAGTCAAATTAGATGTCAAAGCGCCTTAATCTTCGTGATAGTGTGAGGAGCTACCTACTCAAACCACCTACAACATGGAAAAAGTACAAATGACTCAAACCGAACCACAGGGTAGGGAAGAGGTATTATTCAAGTGCTTTTGTCTTGTATTCGAGATCTTTTGCATTTGTACTCTTATGGTTGTGGTTTTTTTTCTATCCTAGAGTTCAGAACCACTGAGAATACGGTGCAATCATCTGCCACTTGCAACCCTCACACCACACACCGACTGCCAAAGATAATATTACACACGTACCCCTCACAATGCCACTTAATGGGGTGCCGAATGGTCCACTGGCCAGTGCAACGAACATGATTCCCGCATGCGTAATGTGATTCTTTGACTTTCAAACACCTACATCATCCGTGGCCTAACAGATAACTGAAGAACAGAAATCCGAGCATCACAAGGAATTGCTAGAACATGTGAGCATCATAGTAAGCCTATCGGAAGCATGCAAAGACGACTCTTGGAATTTTTCTATGGAGTGCAACCGCGTGGTGACTCTTTTGAGAGTGGCGTGAAACCAGTTTCACCACAATGTGTAGATTGTGGGCCAAGGTTTTTTATTCATAACCATTCCATTAGAATTTAGTCTTGAAATGAAAAACCCAGTCTTGTGTCATGCATGCAGTCCCGGGTGGAGTAGCTGTCATTGAAATTGTCTTTTAAAAAACGAGTTTGATGCAGATACTAAGTGGTGTATGCTGTATGTTGATCCATTTGTTTTTCAACTATTTAACCCAATTAATATATGTGCATGACTTCAATGATGGATGGTTCAACTTGAAAGCGTAGTTTAAGTTGCAATAAACATCTGTCAACAACAGATTTTTGGTGATTCTCCAATAGGAACATGGAGATGTTGTTAATGAGAATCATAAATTTTTGCCTTGAATAATTTTTGTAGTTGGATTGTCACATGAAGAGATTGAGTGTGTGTGTGTGTGTGTGTGTGTGTGTGTGTGTGTGTGTGTGTGTGTGTGTGTGTGTGTGTGTGTGTGTGTGTGTGTGTGTGTGTGTGTGTGTGTGTGTGTGTCTGTGTGTATGTGCGTGTGTGTGTGTGTGTTTGTGTGTGTGTGTGTGTGTCTGTGTGTATGTGCGTGTGTGTGTGTGTGTTTGTGTGTGTGTGTGTGTGTCTGTGTGTATGTGCGTGTGTGTGTGTGTGTTTGTGTGTGTGTGTGTGTGTGTGTGTGTATGTGTGTTTGTGTGTGTGTGTGTGTGTGTGTGTGTGTGTGTGTGTGTGTGTGTGTGTGTGTGTGTGCGCGTTTGTGTGTGTATAGATGTGTCTATCAAGAGTTTGAGAAGACCCTATTGTGTAAAACACTTGGAACAGTGACACTTCAAAGAAGCATGCACATGCTACACGAGGGAAACTCCCCATTCAAGAAGAGTCGAAAAGCCGTGAATGAGTAGAGAAGATACATCACAAGATGAAGAAGTAGTCGTGGGCATGACTCCAAGAGAGATAAATGGATAAAAATTGAAATTCCCTTGAAGATAACCTATGATTCCACCTAGCTTAGCTACTAAAAATAACAAACACTCTGTGAAGTACTCAATGCTTCATGAAATGTATTGAAAATTTGCCGAGAAACGGCAAGGTTATCACAAACATGAGGATCATGCCTTCTATTCATGTGTGTTGGAATCATGAACAAAACACTAATGTCTTTCCAAAACCTTCATACGTCTTACACTTAACATTAGGGAGTTTGTTCAAATTTGATGTTATATTGAAGTGAAAAAAGTTCCTTATTGAGATGAACAAAATAGATCTGGAATTAGTCTTAACTGAAAAGAAACAAACATCACAATAAATGATAGTCTTAGAAGGTGAATTTACAATACATGTTTTTCAAATAGTTTACTCTATATTCACCCTAACTTCTCCTTCATGTAGAGTTACAAGAACAAGAAATGTAAGTTACACTATGATGTTTTAATGCGGTGTTCACTAAAAATGCTTTTATATTGTTATTTTACGATGTGTTATAGATTATGAAACAAGGGAAGAAGCATTAAAGAGTAATGATGACCATCCTAGAAAAATTGATGTAAATGGAAGCCTTGCTCTATTACCAAGCAAAATATTGGATCTTGAAACATGAAGGGTTAACAGCCATGTCATTGCTTGAGAATGAACCTCCTTTACTTAATGAAAAGTTAACCTTCACACTGGGAAAAATGACAAAAAGATAACTCTTATATTAAAGTAATAAATGAAAAAGAGAAAGCATGAGGAAGTATTACAAGTTCTTTATGATTTATCATGAGAATCAACATTCCAACACAAGTTCATTACACTACAATTCAATTACTTAATCAAGGTCTACCTTCCTCAATAAGATTAAACCATCTGTTTCTTACTTCATTGAATGTTAAAAACCACTTCATTACATCCTTTACTTGCTTTAACACAAAGCTTTTTTCTTACTACATTAATGCTTACACCCACACTCTTGCTCCATGAACATACTCCTTAAGTTAATGAAACATGTAGCCCATAATTTTCAATATCTACTTCATAGTTTTCACTTTATCAAGCTCAGAAAGTGGAGTACTTACACAATGGAACATGGGATTGTTTTCTTTTCCTCTAATAAGATTACAAGCGTGGAAAACCACAAAACAGAACAACATTTGATGTTTCACCCATAGAAATCACCACCATCATTATTCTCCTCCTAATCCACACTAAATTGCTGAATGAACTATTGCACCTCATCATAATTACTTCTTCTGGAAAATCTGATCAGCCAAGACAAGTCAATGCATTTCCATGAGGTTTGCAATTGAATGCGTAGAACTCTGGATGCTCAATATGAAGACTGATAAGTTAACTTGCTTGTTTAGTAAAATGATGACACCTGCATTTCACCATACAACGAAGAAACCAAAATTACCAAGCATTGCTCTTAAAAGAAGATCAATTACCTTTGAAGCAGGAGTATATGTTAAGACTAAAAGCAAGGAAGCAAGTGCGCTCATCAAACTGAGCATGATCGTAATGAAACCAGTTTTTAATCACAAGTATGCTTGGCATAAGTTGGGGATCCCGTGCTAAGTTGTGATAGTGCACCTTGCATGTGTTTTTGTGAAAGACAAACCTTGGCTACAAATTTTGTGGAAATAATATCAAGAGCATTGTAACGGTGTCCTTTCTAGATTCACATGAAAACCATAAATAATGAGGTGAAAATCAAACAGTGGAGATGTATGATGTCATTTGTTTAGGAAGAGGTGTTTCTTTTACTCTAAAGCATTTCACAGCATCCTTTTTATGGAAAAAAAATTCCATCCAGACATTCAATTTTCTTCTATAGAGGACGACAAAGGTGAGTCAAGAAAAATGAGTACCATGCAATAAACAGCTTCACCTGAGGTCTTGGAACACTATTACTCAGTCCTCCCTACCAAGGAAAACTAGCTTGAAAACCTTAAACATACCATACTACTTGCGATATTTAATTTTAATTATTTTAGTTTTGTTAAAATTGTTCCAAAGGTTTGTTCAATGAAATTTTACTGCAACACAAATAATTTGAACATTTTTTCAATGAAATCATGATGCATGAAATGTTCACTCACATTTCACAACATCACATGTTTGTTCACTCTCCGTACAGTCATTCGTGGTAAAGGACAAAGATAGGCCTGAACATCATCCATTCAAAATGATGAACCCACGCCACACTAAACACAAGTAGACTCGTTGCTGGTCCTTAGGTCTTCTCCATGTAGCGGATTATCTCCATGAAAGATTGAGTTTTTGCAAATATGATCAGGGACTTTTTGTTGAATTCAATGGAACACTTGAATGCCAATCTGCTCAATTTGAATTCCAAAAATAATAATTAACTATTATTTTCATCTATTGTGTACTTTTCATGACAAGGAAAACCTATATCTTTTAATTCCTTGAGAAGTAGGCTACCATAAGTGGAAGCAAGAAACCACAAATTATTTAAACATGAAAATGAATGTCACTTACCTTGAACTTCTCTTCATGACTTTGGACAAGTTAAGCAGTTTCAGAATCATAGCTTTGGAACGTACCTTGTGGATCATTATAAGGCTCATATGCTAGTTGAGCACACAAGCCACAATAGGTATGTGGTCTCTGAACAAATCACATAGCTATAGATTCATGTTTTGTGCTTCATCCATGAGGACATTCAAACTAATAAGCCCATTGGAGTGGATGAGGGAAACATTGTTTCTGCATCCACCTAGAACATCTGTGACATTCTTGTAACAACGTTACACATATTAGTGCAAAACAAAAAACAGTATGATACATTGTACTCAGTTGAAATTAAATAATCAAAACAGCCGCAACAGGTAATGCCACTTCTCACAAGGTCCTCCTTCACTAGGAGTTTTGAAAATTCCATGATAACAACCAAAACATTTGCACCACATAATGTCAGCTCATGTATGATAATGTTGTAGTCACATTGGACCATCACGCCATGTTCTCGTTGTTGCATGCCTACATGATCAAGAATGACCAGTGCATAAATGTTTTCTCCTTCCACTTTGGCATGCACTTTTGAGACACCAATGCGGACACCACCCGCAATGTGTAGAGGAAGCAATATCCAAGGGCAATGTTCCATCACAAACTAGTTTTTTTGGGATATCGAACAACGTAACAATTATGTTCCCATCCCTTCTACATTTATACAGCTAGCTTGTATTCCTTCTCCAAAGGTTGGTCTAAATGCAAATTCAAAGGCTTTTCTATCATCAGCATAGAATTAGAATGCGCCATAAGTTGCAAAAAGAAGTGTTTTACCACACGCAAATGTAAAAACCCAAAACATTGGTACATAAGTGAAAGTCGTGAAGGTAGAGAAGGTGAAGATGCCGTCCTCTCTACCAACAAGGACGATCATGCAACAACATGATCAAAATTAGTAGAATCTGGCTTGAATCTACATCACACAACCTCCTGTCATTTCTATTATGAACCATGTGCACAAAATATAACATATAAAACGATGTTGCACTATTTTCGTCCACTAAATATTTTTTCTTCTAGTTCACAATGTATAGTTTGATGCATCTAGCAAGCTGCATGAGCAAAAGAGGCACTTTTAACAACTATTATCAACATCAAACAAAGAAAAGAAACTGAATAGAAGTAGTGTTCACCTTTTTCAACAAGTTAATACAAGGGGAACACGGATCCATCTGTTATAAGCACCTTCAATTAAAAACCTTTGATAAATTCATGCACATCTGTCGCATGAATGTCCTTCACTCTTGTTGTCTTCATTGAGAGTACGTTTTGGTGCACATCAATCTTTTGAAAGAATTTAAATTTGTACTAGCAAAACACAATCCACTCTATTGCTACGCATCCTTCAGCGGCACAAGCAATGTCACAAGACTTGATGTAGAGAAGAACATGGTCTTCTGTCGTCTCTTCATTATCTTGGTTTCATTGAGAATCCTCTTCCCCAACTGAAAACCATAACAATGACCCAAGGACATCTCTTTGCCACAATTCTATGTGCTTCACACATTTCCCACTTCCCATGTTGCAACTACATCGATCTTCACTCCAAAAATCACCTTCCATCAAGGCCCAAACAACCGCTCCTCTTCTAAAGAATGATGAGTAGCTGTCAAAGATAACGATGCATGGATTTTCATTCTCACACATGCAAAAAAATGGCAACCAAAGCCTCAAGTTACAAGAGTGTTAATGGTCTCGTCAACCCTGTCTTAGCCAAGTGCATGTGAAGACAAATTTCCCCAAAATTTGCATACTTATAAGTAAATGCACCACCACCTTCGCATTCCATCAAGCAATGAACAAGTGTGCATACTGGCCAGGCATGCATGGCACCGGCAATGACAATATCAACAATCTCCCAATCATGTTCAATTTCTCACAAAATAACAATAAAGGTGGGAATCATGATAAAAACATTCGTGGCATGATCGTCTTCCAATTTATTTTTACGACAATGAAGTCCGTCAGCATGGAGGATGACTGCTAGTGATTATTATGCCACTCTTCTTTATAACTTCAGGTTTGCCTCGTATAAGATGTACTGAGGCTTGCTAAGAAATATTGTCATTCGAGTTATAGGCTAAAGAGAATAAAATTTCATTGTTTTGGATGCAAAGCAAGACACATGACCAGTAGTAGATTAGCCATCTTCTACACCAATTGCTTAAACTCACCATACAAAGGCTTTTTGAAAACTCTCTTGGTAGATTGAACTAAACAAAGGCCCCTCTTTTTTGAGGGATGCTTTGATACTGTGGAAACCCTGTTTTAGCGACGAATTCTTCATATCCGTGATCATGTTGTCCATCTTGCCCTTGAATTCCACCTTAATCAATGCCATCTTGTTTTCAAGATCCCTCATAACCTCTTGAAATTCCTCTTACAACTCTTTCTGCATAGCTCACAGTGTTCCAGGTGCTATTTTTGTTGCTCTTGCAGCTTGGCCAGTTAGTGCTATTATTATTGCTTTCGCTAAAGTTGCAATTATGTCGTTGTTGCTCTTGCAGCAATTACAACTTATGTCTTAGTACTACTAATGCTGTTGTGGCGTATGCTCATGTCAATCTTGCTCCTTTACTTTGATCATCATGGTCTTATGATGCCAAGGTTATGGTATTCACATCAATGAAAGCACTGTTGAACTTGACAAGGTGAGGGGGGAGAGAGGATGGAGGAGTGAGGAGGAGACGGGAGGCGGGAGGAGTCGGGAGTTAGCTGCGGGGCTAACTGTCCCTCTCGAGAGCCGTGAGGGGGGAGGCTCTCGAGAAACTGTGAGGGGGAATGAGATGTTCGACACTTAGAGCGAGAACGGATCGAGGCGAGGAAAAAAGGAATAGTTTTTTGGAAAGAGTGAATGAGAGGAGGGCGAGGACCGCCCCCTACTAGGGCGGCCTCGCCCGCCCATGACGTCAGCGGACTGGGGTATGTTGCGCGGCGCAACATGCCCCAGCCCCGCCACTTGCATGTCCATGCCAATAGCGAGGGGGGGGCTTTCGCTCCCCTTCGAGGAGGGGGCAAAAGGTCCCCTCGTTTTGCGCGAGGGCACCACATGGCTAGTGCGCAGGTCACAGGACGTGCGCACGCACTCAGCAACTAGAAGTGTGAGAGGCACACGAGTGCAGGAGTCAGCCTGGCAAAACAAACCCGGCACAAGTAGCAACAAACGTTCGCTACTTTAACACGATAGCGCAAGCGAGGGTGGGTGCCCCAAGCAGAAAGCTTGAACATCACACCACAAGCCTGCCATGGCGACACAGAGTGCCGGCAGAGACAGCTGGCCAACAGGCCCCACCAGAGGCACACGACCGCAGCGCCCCGCCGGGAAGATGCGTACAGAACACCCGGCCAGAAGAGCTCCACCAGAAGCATCCGACCAGGAGCACCCGTCCAGAAACGCCTCCGCCACAGGCACCCCACCAGAAGCACCTCCGCCAGGAGCACCACACCAGAAGCACCTCCGCCCGAAGCTTCGCACCAGAAGAACACCACCGAGGCGCCCACCAGCAGCCCCCACCCAGAAGCACCCAGCGAGAAGCACCCAGCCACCACACCCTAGCCAGGAGTGCCAGGCAGCCACGGGCGGTAGTCCCGATGCGCGCAGCGAGGACGGGGAGAATCAAGGACCCTGAAGCGCCCGACAAGAAGCACCCAGCCAACACAACTGGCCAGGAGCACCACGCGGTCGCGAGCGGCAGTCCCGAAGTGCGGAGGGAGGGCGGGAAGGGTGCCCGGGGAGAGAATCAAGGACCTGCACCCCACCACCCAGAGGCACACGGCGACAGGGACACCAACAGGACGCGAAGGGAGGGCGGGGCAGAGGGGAGGGGTGGGAAGGAGTGCGGGCGGAAACGCGCAGGAGACACCACGCCGGCAACGGAGGGGATCGGGTGTACGAGAGCCTGCAAGAGACGCACACATGGGGGGAGGGGGGCAGTGCACAAAACGGAGATGCAGCATGCACGCGGTCATCGAGCAGAGGACCAACAATGCCGGTGAAGGGAGTGGGGAGAGGAAAGAGGGGGGTCAGTCGAGCGGGGGAAGGGTGCGGAGACCAACCGAGGCGATACTCAAAGCGAAGGCAGACTGGTGGAGAGCCTTCGTAAGGAAGTCCGCGAGCTGGAACTCAGCAGAGATGAACCGGAGAGAGACATCACCTGCCGCGACAACGTCGCGCACGTAGTGGTGCTCAACATTGATGTGCTTGGTGCGACGGTGAAGCGCACCAGCGTTCCTGGAAATGGCCAGGCCACTCTCACTGTCGGTGTGGAGAGGGACAGCCGGAGTGGGGAGATGAAGCTCGCCGAGAAGGCGACGAAGCCACACTGCCTCGGCAGCAGCACCACCTAAGGCCATGTACTCGGCCTCCTCGGTACTGCGAGCAACACAGCCCTGCTTCCCGCTGCGCCAGGAGACAGCAGCAGGACCGAGGAGAAAGACGAAGCCGCTGCGGCTGCGAGCGTCCGAATCTCAGGCATAATCACTGTCGGCGTAGCCCGCCAGGAGAAGCACGCCCGACCCGGTCGGAAAGACAAGGCCGGCACGTGCTGACCCAAGGATGTAGCGAAGGACGTACGCGACCGCCTGGAGGTGAGCCGTGCGAGGCTCGCGGGCATACTAGGCCAGGACATTCACCGCGCAGGCGATGTCAGGGAGAGTGGTGCCAGCGAGATACGTGAGCGCACCAATGATGGACTGGAACGTGACAGCGGACTCCAGCACACCGGACTCCGCGTCGTGGGCCACACGAAGGGCGAGCTGAGTACCCGGTGGCATGGGCGAGGAGGCAGCAGGAAGGGGGCGAGAGACATCGACGATGGAAGCAAAGCGATCCGCAAGAGTCTGAACATAGCGCTCCTGATGGACCAACAGACAACCAGGGAGGCGCTCGATCTGCATCCCCAAGAACATGGCCGCAAGGCCAAGGTCCTTCATGCGGTACGCCAAGGAGAGGAGACCCTTTGCCTCGGAGATCGCAAAGGAGGAAGGAGAGGTGATGAGGAGGTCATCCACATACACCAGAATGAAGGCGGGCACGAGAGGCGTGCCACTGACGAAGAGGGAGGGGTCAGACTGGCTAGGACGGAAGCCGCCACGGACGAGGGTGGAGGAGAGCTCCTCGTTCCAACAACGGGGGGACTGACGGAGACCGTAGAGAGCGCGACGAAGGCGACAGAATCGACCGGTGCCATCGGAGAAGCCAGGCGGCTGGACCATGTAAAGCTCCTCCTCAAGATGACCGTGGAGAAAGGCGTTGTTCACGTCCATCTAGTGATGCTCCCAGCAAAAGTGGGACGCGAGACAGATGACGACGCGGCTCGTCGTGAAGCGGCCGACAGGGGCGTAGGTGTCGGTAAAGTCGACGCCAGGGACCTCGGAGTAGCCCTTGGCGGTGAGGCGAGCCTTGTACCGGTCGAGAGCACCTGTGGCGGTGAACTTCTTACGGAGAACCCACTTGGCCTTAATAGCCTTGCGCCCAGGAGACAGAACAGCGAGTTCGAGCACACCATGCTCAGCGAGGGCGGCAAGCTCGGCAACACAGGCCGCGTGCCAGGCAGCAGCATCCGGACGTGGAAGGGTGTCGGCGAGCGTAAGGGGATCGGACTCGTCAAGGGGAGAGGGAGAGGCGGAAGCGGGTAGGGCAGATGTGATGGCGAGAGCGCGTGCAACAGACGCCGGGGCACTGACGAAGCGATGGGAAGTGCAGGCATCGAGGGAGTGGCGAAACTCGAGATGAAAGAAGTGGCGACCATGGGCATGACCCGGGTGGAAGGTGTAAGGCGAGAGAGGGCGAGACGGAGGAAGGGCAACGACGGAGGAGGGAAGAGGAGAGGGAGGCAGAGGAGCGGCAGGGGAGGAGGCAGGGAGAGAAGCAGCAGAACCGACAGGGGGAGAAACGGGTGACGACACAAGGGCAGGAGGGAGTGGGCACGTGTGGAGAGAAGAAGATGGAGAGGGAACGAAGGGGAGAGGGGGAAGAGGCACAGGGGAGACCCGGGAGGGAGAAGAAGGAGACGGCGCCAGGGCAAGGGGTGCGGAAGGTACCGCAAAAGCAATGAACGAGGGGGAAGAGGAGATAGAGAAGGAGAGGGATGGCAGGGGGGCAACGAGGAGAGGGATAGAGGCACAGGTAAGAGCGCAAGCGGTGTGAGAGCGAGTGCGGGAAGACACAGGCGAGGAGGGGGGAGGGGTGTCCAGGACAGAGGAGGGGAGTTGAGAGGCAGGGGCGGGCGGAGCAGGAGGGCGGGCGGGAGAGGAGAGAGTAGGAGGGGAAGGGGGGACGGAGGGGTGAGTCCAAGCAGCATGTGTGCGCATCCACGAGGGGGGACGAGGGGGGACACCGAGAAGAGAAGCCGGACCGGAGACGGGTGGACGGGGGGGAACGGGCGGAGAAGGA
>SZWC01002141.1:190669-234592 GCA_023375785.1 Penium margaritaceum | reverse complement strand
CCGGTGGTCGTCGGCGGACACTCCATCCCCCCCTCGACCGACGCACCGGTAGAAGCTGCGAAGGGGTGCCGCACCAACTTTGCAACTGGGGAGGAGGGAGTCAGCTCCGTGGTGACGTCTGCCGCTGCTGCGTCTGCTACTGCCTATTGCACACGTCTCGCCAAACTTGCTCTCCGCCGCCTCGCGTGCCGAGTCCGAGAACGACGATGGCAAGCCGAAGAGACTACCCCAGAAGTGGAGGGGTCACTGGTCGGGATGACTCCAACTGCCTCCAGCACAGAGCGTAGGGTGTCAGATGTAGAGCTAAGGTCGGGAGGCGTGGCATCATCAGCTGATGACACTGACGGAGGTGAGGATGGCGAGAAGGAAGAAGAGGGTGTGTGAAGTGGCACGGTGGCAACAGCCCGCTCAGAGATCACATTGTCTATGAGCTGTTGCACCATGCGCTTCAGACCCTGGAGCTTGGCATACACCACCGCCATAGCTCCAATGAGGGACGCGACTGTATGAGCTGATGTATCAGAGGCGGGTGGTGGAGTAGGGCGGGACCGTAACCAGGGCGGTCGCCACCCAGCAGGGCGCTACCGACACTGGCGCCAGCCATGGTGTCGGTCACAGCAAAAGTAGCAGGCAAAGCCTTTGGACGCCTGAGACGTGTTCCACGGCTGGAGCTGCCACTGTGGATGCGGCATCTGCCACGTATGCAAAGCCGGTGCCAGCCACGGCGCCGGTTGCGCTCCCTGCCACGCCAATGTGCTCATCTCTAGAGTGTGGTGTGGGTGAGTATCTGGGACACTCGCTCCCACTGGCACAAGGCCACAAGGGGAGGTGAGCGATCGAAGCACAGTCTCTCAGATGTGTTGCGATGCCGTCACAAGGACGGCCACCACGACGTTGTTGGTGGGCTGCTGTGTGACCTCAGGTTGCCTTCGGTGCTTCTGATGTTGCACCGGGTGCCGTTGTCAGCCAACTGCTGTGGTCTCAAGCCACCTTCGTTGCTGCTGCTGCTACTGCGTCTCTCGCGGCGGCTGTTGTTACTGCGGTTCCCGTCGTCAGTCGACGGTGGTGGCCTTAGGCCACACTTAAAAGGTGAAAAAAAACAAATTGAAAAGAGTAAAGGGCACTTTTTTTTTCTTCTCAGGTGCCTCCTTCACGGGTGCCCCTTTTGGGGTTGTTTAGGGGTGCCCAGCCCGGGGACACCTCACCCCCTCTCTTCTCCTTTTTTTTCTTGTCTGGCTCGACCCTCGCTTCGAGCGAGCCCGTCGAGCGAGCTCGCTCGGCGAGCCCGTCGAGCGAGCTTGCTCGGCGAGCTCGTCAAGCGAGCTCACTCTGCGAGCTCGCTCGCTACGAGCAAGCAGCCTCGCGGTGCTTGCTCGCAACGCGAAGCTGCAGTGCAGCTTCGCGTGACGAGCAAGCAGCAGCAGTGGCTGTTGGTGCTACGGCTACCACTGTTGCACGGGCTGCTGCTGCTGTTGCAGCCCGCGTGAGCATGTGCAGCTGCACGCTGCAGCTGCCCGCCGGCGCCGCCGCTGCTGCTACTGCAGCTGCTGCGCCTACTGCACGCTGCTGCTGCTACAACTGCTTGCCACTGCTGCTGCTTGTGCTTGCTGCCGCCTGCTGCTGCTGCTCGCAGCCGCCTACTCCTGCTGCTTGCTACGGCTTGCTTCTGCTGCTACTTCAAACTGATTCGCTGCTTGCTGCTGCTACTGCTACTGCTGCTTTTTGCCGCCTGGTGCTGCTGCTCGCAGCCGCCTGCTGATGCTGCCGCTATGGCTGCTCCTGCGGTTGCTGCCTGCTGCTGCTGCGAATGCTGCTACAGCACCAAGCTGCTGGTGCGAGCTGCTTCCCTTTTTTTTTGTGTACACACCGATAGCCAGACACGGCTGTTGCTGCCACCCTGTGCTGCTGCCGCCACCCAGTGCTGCTGCTACCACCCGGTGCTGCTACTGCAGGGGCTGCTACCCGTAGCCGCTATTGTCTTTGCTACCTCCATTGCTCCGCTGCAACGTAGTCGTGGTGGGTCCCTCCGGGATCTGCTGTTGCTGCCGTGGATGACTGCCGCTGCTGCCACTCACTGCTACTGCTGCTGCTGCGTCTCTGCTACACAACACTACGAGTTATGGCTTGTTTGCTCTGATACCAAAAGAAATTTCCTAGAACCTTCCTCACCACTTGCCGCGACACTAGGCGTCAGCGCCAGGTCAGCGTGTGACAACAGTCACCAGTTAGAGACAAAACTGCAAGGGTCTGGGTAGGGACACGAACGGAGTGTCAGGAAACTCAAACTGAATATAATTATAGAGAGAAATAACAAATGACAGGTCCATGGCCTAAATACCTGCCGCGGCGCACAGCAGGTGTTGCACGCGGCGGTGCATGAGCTGTCCTAAAAACAACCCAAAACCACTATTTTGGTCGTAACTCTGCGCACACATATCATATTGCTACGCCGTCTGAACCTAGACGTGCAAGATAAAACAACAGACGCTACGACTGGTCACATGCATGCATCCATCATCAGACGGTGGACACGCGATGCAAAGACATGAAAATCGGGCTCATGGCCAGTCCGCCGAAAAAACTCCTGTAGGCTGCAGAAAAATAGTAGGGAGCCCCGGCAGTGTCCGGGGCTCTGGAACGGTAGTCGGCCAGCTCCAAGCTAGCAGTCCGCCGCCCGTCGTCCCTCCGATGTCACCAGGGCCCGCCTCAGGGATCTGTCATGTCATAGCTCCTGGGTAAGTCCCTGGACGATCCAGAGTCCCCTCGGNAGACGGTGGACACGCAATGCAAAGACATGCAAATCGGGCTCATGGCCAGTCCGCCGAAAAAACTCCTGTAGGCTGCAGAAAAATAGTAGGGAGCCCCGGCAGTGTCCGGGGCTCTGGAACGGTAGTCGGCCAGCTCCAAGCTAGCAGTCCGCCGCCCGTCGTCCCTCCGATGTCACCAGGGCCCGCCTCAGGGATCTGTCATGTCATAGCTCCTGGGTAAGTCCCTGGACGATCCAGAGTCCCCTCGGGTCGTCACGATCTCCAATGCGGCCACCGATCACCATCAGCTCCGGGGCACCCGTAGCTGCCATGGCTGTGGCTCATGACGGGTGGAAGCCACACATACCAACACCACGCTCGTTGCTCAAGCCTGCTGCCCCCTCAGTCTGCTGCTCTAGAGTCTAAGTCTGGAAGCTCTGGGTTTGTTACTCAGAAACGTGCGCGCCAGTGTTAGCGCCAGAAAGCAGCTGAAAACTGAAAGTAATTGATTAGGAATGAAGAATGAGCAAAAATGGGAGACCCCTCCAAGTTGTAGCTCCCCCCCACTAGTGTAGAACTTGTTACTCAGCTAACCAGCCAATCAGAAAACAGTCCTAAACCTATTTTCTGGCACGCAGGGTTTTCTTGGTGGGCCCTGCCAAACACCCGACAGTCCAAAACCCGGGCGTCGTCCGATTTGCCTGAAAACTAGACCATACCATAATACCGACGCTGCAAACTCAGTCGTACGGTCAGAATCAGCTAGAAAAATAGCAGCAAAGAGTTATGGCTGCCCGAACCCCGGCAGTGCCTACGACAGTCAGTGACGCCAAACAGGGCCACACAGCAGGAGACATGGACCCTAGGCACAACATGACGCTGCAGACGCAATGCGACAACCGGAAACAGAGCTGGGTGCATGGAAATAGCATCTGTAGTGGCAGTGACCGCCGGCGGCCCGACCGCCGATGAGGCCTGCCGATGGAGCTGAGCGCATTGCCGGAGGGAGGAGGCTCCAGCAAAACGGTGCGTGGGCCTCAGCGTGCGTCGACTCCACCGAGCGATTCTCCAGTAGTGTCGAGTCTCGTCGTCAGTCATCTGCACGCTGATGTACACAAGCCAGGAGGATACAACAGAGTGCAATGAGAGATGTGCGAAAACCAAGACACACCTCAAGGAATAGCAGCTTGAGCCACAGTGCCTCAGCAGTCCCTACACCCAAAGCAACATACTATGCCTCCGACAAGCTACATGCAATGCAGCCCTGCTTCCCGCTACGCCAAGAAAAAGCGGTACCACCGAACAGGAACACGTAGTAGATGGGACTGCGTCCATCTGGACTCGAGGCCAAGTCGCTGTCGGTGTAGCCATCAAGAACCACCGAATACTGCCAGCAAAAGCAGAGTCTGAGGTACAGTATGGAGACCATGTACCGCACCACTCGCACAGCCACATGAAGGGCTCTAGCACATGAAGCCTGCGAAAACTATGCAAGGAGGTTGACAGCAAAGGTGATGTCGGGGCGTGTGGTAGTGGTCAGGTACATGAGAGATCCGATGAGGCGTAGGTACAAGGTCACATCCACTGTCCCCCCCAGCTGTGTGGGATCATCCACCTTTAAGACATCCTACCCGTCAGGTGTGAGTGGTGTGGAGGCCCGGGCACTGCGCCGAGGAGGTCACTTATGCGCTCCCCCACAACACATGCGTATCGGGCCTCATGCAACAAAAGTGTCTGACGTCTTTGGTCTTGCACGATCTCCATGCCAAGAAAAACCATTGCAGGACCAAGATCCTTCATCCTATAGGCACTTTGGAGGACTTCCTTGGCCTCCTTCACGGCCTCCATAGAAGGAGACGCGATCGAAAGGTCGTCCACATATACCAGGATGGCGGTGAACTGCTCAAGCGTCCGTCGGATAAAGAGAAAGGGATCTGTCTCACTGTGTACATATCTTGCACAATTTAGAGTGTCGGTGATCTCCTGGTTCCAACACCAAAGAGACTACTTGAGTCCGTACAAGGACTTGCGCAAGCGCCTGACCTTATCACCGTCCTCAAATCCTCGTGGCTGAGCCACGTAAATCTCCTCATCCAGAGAGTCATGGAGGAACGCATTGTTCACGTCCATTTGGTGTAGTTACCAGTCATGGTGAGCCATTGCACCGAACAGAGCAGGAGCTGAGGGAGCCTTGTGGCATTCTTGTGAGCCGTCCAGCTTCACTTTCTTGCCAAAGACCCACTTGACCTGAATAGCCTTCCTCCTAAGTGGAAGGTAGACTAGCTTGTAAACTCCGTGCTTTCAGATGGCGCGAAACTCATCCTCGCAGGTAGCACGCCAAGCGTCTGCATCCATTGATGAAAGAGCTTCCCTCGGTGTGCCCGGATCAGGTGCTAGAGAGGGAGAGCTCTGAGTGGCAAGTGCACACGCCTCAGTGTTGGGCCCTACAACCACAAGGTCAGCTGTTGCAACACAAGCGATATGAAACTCGCGAGTGAAAAAATCGTGCTGTACAAGACACGTTGGATGTACCTCTGTGTGAGAAGTGCGGACACTCTGGCCTAGGGCCTTTGTGCCGGGATCACCACTCGCGATGCTACGAGTGGAGTAGGTGGATGCGGGACCTGACACTCACTGGACTCCAAAGACCAATGGTTGAAGACGATCGCCGGGCTCACGCAAGTAACCTGGGCTCAAGGGGCTGATCTCAGGCTCAAAGACAGGCACGACCGCAGCTGGCGAGGGTTGTGGCAAAGGCCTGGGTGGGACGGTAGGAGCAGGAGTCGAGGCAGGACCACGAACAGAGGCAGGAGTACTGATGGACACAGGTACAGAATCATGGGTACGTGTGGGGTGCCAGGGAATAGTAGTAGAAGCGGGCTGTGCTGGACATGTCCAGCACAGCCCGCTTCTACTACTATTCCCTGGCAATGACCCGCTTCTACTACTATTCCCTGGCACCCCAGCCTGGTTGATGTGTCTGTTTGAGCCCAATAACGATGATTGCTGGGTCATCAAGAGCCGGAGACTAAGAAGTGGAGGGGGCTCAAACAGACACATCAACCAGGCGAGAGGTGCTCGCAGGCCCAGATTCCCCCATCCATCAAGAAGCCTCACACGTAGGAAGGTACGTGAGAGACAGCCACGTAATCGAGATCACATCACGGTAGGTGAGAGACTCAAAGAAGAGCCCGTCGCGAGACGCAACGATGCGAGGACATGCGGGGTCCCAAAAATGCCAGGCTTTCTAGTACGGAGAGATGTCCATGAATGCACACAAGCAACCTCGTGGCAAGACCTTCGGCCCCTGTTGGTCCTCGGTATACCACACACAGGCAAAGGATCCCAAGACACAAGCGAGACGCAGGTCAGCACAGTGGCCAAACCAGAGCTCCTACAGTGTGACGTGGTCCGGAAGGGGACCATGCGGGAGGTGGTTCCAGAGCCACGTCATGTAGGTGAATCCTTCAAAGGCAAAGGACTCTGCAAGACCGCACTCACACCGCATAGCGCAAACTGCATCCTCTATGGTGCGGTTCCAGCGCTCAGAGACACCGCTCTGCTAAGGAGTAGCAAGAGCGGAGACCTGGTTGAAAACCCTGTGCTTAGCGAAGAAACTGTCCATCTCGCAAAGGAACTCGTCACCGCGATCCGAGTAAAAGGTATGCCACGTGTGGCAAGACTGATACTCAGCTATCACCAGCCAGAGGCAAACCGTGAGGGCGGCATCACTCTTCTGGTGTAGACTGTAGACCCACCGGATCCGGGTGAAGTCATCTGTAAGGGTCAGGACATCTCGGCCCCAATCCAATCAAGACTCGACAAGAAGAGGACCAAAAGGTCCGAATGGACTAACTCGAGAGTGCAAACTGCGTAAGAATTGGAGTCAGGGTAGGTACAACGATGCATCTTACCCTGAGCGCAGAAGAGACGGTCCATCTTGGGCAGCTTCTCGAAAGAAGCGGCGTAAAGACCGAGTGTGGGCTATGTCCGAATGAGCTTTGACACGATGTCAGATCCCACATGACATCGGCGACGATGTAGCAATCTCAAGTGCTCAGTAAACAAAACTCTAGTGACAAAAACATGAGAAGGAGGTGAGGGGGACCAAGAAGGAGAAGAAATCCAAGAGTCACGATAAAGATCATCCACAATAGAGGCACGAAGAACAACGGTACAAGTATCAATAACAGTCACAATCGCGGAGTCTGCAGTGTGCTCCACAGATAGTCCCATCAATGTGCACGCCCGTATGGAAAGCAAACTGAGCTCAAGGTCAGGCACCAAAAATACCTCGGAAAGATATAGGGGGCCAGACAGACCATCGAAGCACACAACTCCATCACCCTTGACCGGCAAGGACTGACCAGAGCCTGTGCGAACGGAACAAACAGACGCAACAGGACCAAGAAGAACGAAGTCACTATGATGACAGGTCTTGTAATGAGTGGCACCAGAATCGATGATCCAAGTACCACCGGGAACACGGCTATAGGACGTCACTGTACAATGAGTAATGGAACACTCGGCCTTAGATAGGCGCGTAGCAACAGGTGAGGAGGAATGACGAAGAGCATAGAGGTGCGACTCATGAATCCAATTGCGACTGTCATGTCCATCGTCA
Source organism: Penium margaritaceum (assembly GCA_023375785.1). Classification (NCBI taxonomy): domain Eukaryota; kingdom Viridiplantae; phylum Streptophyta; class Zygnematophyceae; order Desmidiales; family Peniaceae; genus Penium; species Penium margaritaceum. The sequence continues at coordinate 227,221 of SZWC01002141.1, read as the reverse complement.
TCACATGCCAGCTTTTCCCCCCACACGAGTCATCATGAGCGACAAGAACAAACAAACAAATAGTCTGTGAACCACTCGACTAAAAAACACACTTGTACTTCCCCAAAAGCAAAGCACCACAAGGTGACGAAGCTCGGCAATGATCAGTCACGCGGGTCCGGAACGCCATTGCTCGCCGGTGACGAAACGAGAACTCTTGCAGTCGTGGTTGCCGCACGACCAGAGCATTTGCTGCTCGACACAGCCTGCTACATGTGAGTAACCTGAAGACCATGGGTGATCTCCGCCCAGTCAAGCGGCTGCTGGCACTCGGTGTAGCGATGAGCGCCTCCACAGTTGTAGCAGTGGACAATACGTCCACTGCTACCGCCTGATGACTACTGATGCTTTGACTGCTGCTGGCCCGAACCACGCTTCTTCTTACCCTTCTTCCATTGTGACGCAACTACCACACCCTACACCTGAGTGGGGGTAGCAAGGGTAGAAGGGGAAGAGGAGGGTGTGCCAGAGGATTGAGAAGTGGTATGAAAGAGGGACGTTGGCGGCGACACGATGACCGCTACAACAAAGGAACTATCCTGATGAGCCACGGCTGCCTCGCAAGCGGAAGTCACTTGGAGGAAGAGCTGATGTGCCCAAGGAAGAGGCTAAAAGGAGGTGGAGAAGGGCTTGAGCACGGCGTCGTTGTACCCCGAGAAGATGTCTGCGTGCTCAAGATGGACTCCAATCATGAGCGTGTGACGTGCCCAGAGCTGTGTACCTCCTGAAGTCCCAAGGCACGTGAAGATGCGCTTGGCACGCTGCCAGTAATCAGCTGTGGACTCCGCAAGTCCCTAACGAAGGGACTGGAAAGCACGAATGTGAGCCGCGCAATTGGCATGCGTCTCTGCAGCAAGTTGAGATAGTGCCAGGTCCCAACTAGCATGCGGATCAGCAACCACGCCCGTGCCGGCCTCTCCAAGGAAAGGGCAAAAGTCCATGACTGTCTCACACGACATGGCGGAAAGGAGTCCGCGCATCGCCCGAGCCGCTGTCAGTACCTGAGCACGGTCCGTAACCTGGTACGGACTATGATAGTAGGACCATACCCCCTTCTGAACTGGCCTGGACCTGGAAGAGAGTCTCCCAGCAGTCAAAGTCGTCCTCGCTGACTTAGCGCGGGGGCGGTGTCTTGAAGTCCTTGGGTTGCCGCTCCGTGGGGAGAGCAACCACAGGCTGGGAGGAACGAGGGATAGGAAGGACACCAGGCCGAGGAAATTCGCCGAGGTAGGGATCAGGTGAGGGTCGGATCTCCGAGAAAAGAGAACCGGGATGCGTCTGAAGTTGGCGGATATGCACCTGGAACATGCAAATCTCCCTCTCATGTGTGTCATCATCCATCCCTGGCATGCCAGGGACCTCATCCAATGGATCAAAACGTTGCGGATCCTATCCTGCTGCTCTCCTCGGTGTAAATGCTGACTGCTGTACAGAAGGTATGGCACCGCCGACTCCCCCGGATGTCTGCTATGGAGCCGTGGACTGACCACGAATAAGATCCGTGACTGCACAGATGGTGTCAAGTCTGCTGCTGCTGCTGACGACGTATCTCATCTTGCTGACTCCGCAAATCCGCAATGGCCTGCGAGCGTTGGCTCATGACTCCTGAGAAGGAGGAGGAGGAGGGATCTGCTGGTCCTTTGCCCTTGGCACCGGTCGGAGTAATGTGAGTGTTCACTATGGTCTGGAACGTCAAACTGGTCGGGTTTCCGAACCGTCAGTGGTCCTCGACGAGTTGAAACACTAGCACTTTTTTACTTTCCGGCCTCAAAATTTGACTAAGGCAGGCGCTCATGTCAACAAGCATTTACTGACATCAGCACGGACCTAATGACATCAGCAAGGAAAGTGCTGATATCAGCATAGTTTTTTTTTTGTTGACAACCCTCGTAGCTGTTGGGTGATTGCTCCTTGGTAGCCACGTAGAAGTTGCACGGAAGCTCCGCATTACCTTCCGCTCGGCTGCTACTGCTCTTGCGCCTAAGCCTGCAACAACAGCCACACAACTGCTTACGCAGCTGTGGCAGCAGCTGCGCGCTACTGCTGCACAGCGATGCTGCTACGTAGTGCTCTAGCAGCGCACTGCTGCTGCTATGCGCTACCACTACCGAGTTGCTACGGTTACAACTTGCTGCTATTGCTTCTATTGCTCAATGTTGCTGCCGTTGCATGCTGTTACTTGCTACTGCTGTTGTTGCCCACTGTAGCCGCTGCCATCGCTGTAGTGTAGCACAGCTGCACACTGTTCGTGCTACACACTATTGCTGCTACGAGCTGCTATTATCGCGCGTTGCTGCTGCTACTGCCCGCCGCCGCCTACTACGGCAGCGGCCTGCTCTTGTCGCTCCTAGCGCCAATGCCAGTAACTGCTAGTGGCTGCCGCCTGCTGCAGCTATTGCATGCTGCTACTAGCGGCTGCTGCTGATGCACTCTCATGTGCTGAAGGTGGGTAACGTCGCCGGCAGTCAGGTGTCTTCAACAGGTTCTTGTGGATCGGCTGCAGCGGTGATGCTCATTGCTCTTGCTCTTTTGTGTCTCTGCTACGCAGCTTGGCAACTACTGCCTCACAGCTCTGATACCATGAGAAGATGCATGGAAGCTTCCTAGCAACACAGCCACTGCCTAGGTGACAGTGACTGGTCAAAGAGTGACGACAGTCACAAGTCATATACACAACGGCAAGGGTCTGGCTAGGAGACACAAGGCAAAGTATCAGAATGCCTCAGTAGCGTTTGCAGAGAGAAATGACAAATGGCAGGTCCATGGCATAAGTACCTGCCATGGCGCACGGCGGGTGTCGTACTCGGCAGCACAAGGTATGTCCTAAAACCGGCCCAAAACCACTGTTTTGGCTGTAACTCAACTCCGACATGTCAGAACACTATGCCGTCTCAACCTAGACGTCCGTAATCACAAGCTGGACACTACGACTGGTCACATGCATGCATTTGGCATCAAACGGTGGACACACAATGCAAAAACATGCAAATTGGGCCCACGGCCAGTTCACCGATAAAATCCTATGTGCTGTATAAAAACTATAAGAGGTCTCATGCAACGTCCAGAGCTCTGGGACGGTTGTGGGTCAGCTCCAAGCTGGGAGTCCACCACCAGACAATGCACCAATACCACCTGGGTCCGTATCAGGGATCTGCATTGGACACGACCCAGTGGTCACAGTAAACTGTACAGGTCGACAAGAACATCACGAATCACAACACTCCCCCATGACCCGATGGTACGCATGTCCATACACGTGCAACACTGAAATGAGTACAACAACGAGTGTAGAAATAGTCGTGACACAGACACAGACACACCCCGCACTCAACCAATCTCAGGCAAGAAGCAAATCCCAACAAAATGAATGGCCACCAAAAACTTCCCGCGTGCTAGTGCCTTCGTCAAGAAGTCAGCACACTGCATTTTAGTGCGAACCCATATGACAGAGATCAAGTGTTGCACTACCAGATCATGCACAAAGTGATGCTAAACCATAATGTGCTTTGTGCGAGTGTGAAAGACACCAAAGTTATTCGCAATGGCAAGAGAACTTTGGTTGTCGCAGTGAAGAACAATGGCAGGTACTGACTGACCCAACTCAAGCAACAGGCGTTGTAGCCACAGTGCCTCAGAAGCCCCTGTATCCAAAGCAACATAGTTTGCCTCTGACAAGCTACGTGCAATGTAGATCTTCTTCCCCTTGCACCAAGACATAGCAGTACCACCACGCAGGAACACGTAGCCAGTGCGACTGCGTCCATTTGAACTCCAGGCCCAGTCGTTGTCGGTGTAGCCGTCAAGAACCACCGAACACTGCCGGCCAAAGCAGAGTCCGAGGTATAGTGTGGAGATCACGTACCGTACAATTTACACAGCTGCATGAAGGGCTCTAGCACGTGGAGCGTGCGAAAACTGTACAAGGAGGTTGACAGCAAAGGCGATGTCTGGGCATGTGGTAGTGGCCAGGTACATGGGAGATCAGATTAGGCCGAAGTGCAAGGTCACATCCATTATCTCCCCTAGTTGTGTGGGATCGTACACCTTTGGGGCATCCTGCCCGTCAGGTGTGAGAGGTGTGCAGGCCATGGGAACTGCGCCAAGGAGGTCACTTAAGTGCTCCCCCACAACACGTGCTTATCGGGCCTGATGCAACAGAATGATTCGACGTCTGCGGTCTTGCACGATCTCCATGCCAAGAAACACCATTGCAGGACCAAGACCCTTCATCCTATAAGCAGTTTGGAGGACCGCCTTGACCTGATTCACAGCCTCTGTGGGTGGAGACGCAATCAGAAGGTCGTCCACATACACCAAGATGGCGGTGAACCGCTCAAACATCCGTCAAATAAAGAGAGAGGGATCTACCTCGATGTGTACGTATCTTGCACGAGTCAGAGTGCCGGTGATCTCCTGGTTCCAACACTGGGGAGACTACTCAAGGTCGTACAAGGACTTGCGCAAGCGCCAGACCTTGTCACCTTCCTCAAAGCCTTGTGGCTAAGCCACGTAAATCTCCTTATCCAGAGAGCCATCAAGGAATGCATTGTTCACATCCATCTGGCCAGTTCCCAGTCATGCTGAGCCACTACACCGAACAGAGAATGAGCGGAGGTCATGCGTCCGACAAGGGGAAAGGTGTAAGTGTAATCAATGCCCTCGATATAAGAGTACCTCTTGACGACCGAGGGAACCTTGTGGCATTCCTGTGAGTTGTTCGGCTTCACTTTCTTGCAAAAGACCCACTTGACCTGAATAACCTTCCTCCTAGGTGGAAGGTCCAATAGCTCGTAAACTCCGTACTCTTGGATGGCGCGAATTTCATCCTCACAGGCAACATGCCAAGCGTCTGTAGCCTCTGATGAAAGAGCTTCCCTCAGTGTGCCCGTATCAAGTGCCATAGAGGGAGAGCTCTGAGTGGCAAGTGTACACGCCTCAGTGCTGGGTGTGACGACCGCAAGGTCAGCTGCTGCATCATAAGCGATATGAAACTCGTGAGTGAAGAGATCGTGCCCTACAGGACACGCTAGATGTACCTCTTCGTAAGAAGTGCGGACAATCAGGCTTAGGGCCTTTGTGCCGGGATCACCACTCGCGATGCTGCAAGTGGAGCGCCTGAGTGCGCGACCTGACACTCGTTGGACTCCGGAGACCAATGGTCGAAGACGACTGCCGGGCTCACACGAGTAACCTTGGCTCGAGGGGCTAACCTCATGCTCAGAGACAGGCACGACCGCAGCTGGTGAAGGTTGAGGCAAAGGACTGGGTATGACAGTAGGAAAAAGAGTCGAGGTAGGATCACGCAAAGAGGCAAGATTATTGATGGACACAGAGCCTTCGATCACAGAGAGATGCCTATGAAGGCACACAAGCGACCCCGCAGCGAGACCTTGGACCCCTGCTGGTCCTCGGTGTACCACACAGAGGCCAAGGATCCCAAGACACAAGCGAGACACAAGTCAACGCGATGGTCAAACCAGAGCTCGTACAGTGTGACGTGGTCCGGAAGGGGACCGTGCAGGAGACGGTTCCAGACCCATAACATGTACGCAAATCCTGCAAAGGTGAAGGACTCCGCAAGACCAGACTCAGACCGCATAGCGCGATCCGCATCCTCCATGGTGCGGTTCCACCGCTCAGAGACACCATTTTGCTGAGGAGTAGCACAAGCGGAGACCTGCTGAAAAACCCCGTGCTCCGCAAAGAAATTGTCCACCTCGCCAAGGAGCTTGCCCCCGCAATCCGAGCGGAAGGTATGTTGTGTGTGGCGAGATTGACGCTCAGCCATCACTACCCAGAGGCAGACCGCGAGAGCAGTGTCACTCTTCTGGCAAACGCTGTACACCAACCGCATCCAGGTGATGTCATCAGTAAGGGTCAGGACATATCGGCCCCGATTCGACAAAGACTTGACAGGGAGAGGACCAAGAAGTTCCGAATGGACTAACTCGAGAGGGAGAAGTGCGCGAGAACGGGAGTCAGGATAGGTGTAACGATGCATCTTACCCTGAGCGCAAAAAAGACAGTCGGTCTTGGGTGGCTTCTAGAAAGAAGCCGCGTCAAGACCGAGTGCGGGCTGTGTCCAAATGAGCTTTGACACAGTGTTGGATCCCACATGACATTGGCGACGATGCAGTAATTGCTGGTGCTCAGTAGACAAAATGCCAGTGACAAAAACACGAGTAGGAGAGGAGGGGGAGCAAGAAGGAGAAGAAATCTTAGAGACATGATACAGATCATCCACAATAGAGGCACAAAGAAAAATAGTACGAGTATCAATAACACTCATAGTCTCGGAGTCTGCAGTGTGCTCCACAGAGAGTCCCATCAGTGTGCAGGCCCGTACAGAAAGTAAACTTAGCTCAAGGTCATGCACAAAAAGCACCTCGGAAAGAAACAGGGGGCCAGACGGACCATCAAAGCACACAACCCCAACACCCTAGACCGGAAAGGACTGACTAGAGCCTGTGTAAATGGAACAAACGGACACAAGGGACCAAGAACAACGAAGTCACTACGACAACAGGTCATGTGATGAGTGGCACAAGAATCAATGATCCAAAAGCCAACTCGGACACGACTGGAGGACGTCACTATACAACGGCCAATGAACACTCGGCCTCAAACGGGCTCTGAGCAACAGATGAGGAGGAACGACGAAGGGAATAGAGGTGCAACTCATGAATCCAATGAGTACTGTCAGGCCCATCGCCATCACATGCCAGCTTTGCCCCCCCACACGAGACATCACGAGCGACGACACAGACAAACAAGTAGTCTGTGAACCACTCGCAACCCCCTCAAAGCGTAGCGGCAGAAGATGACGATGCTTGGTGACAGTTCGGTCATGTGGGTCCGGCTCGTCATTGCTCACCGGTGAGGAAACGAGAACTGTTGCAGTCGTGGTTGCCGCACGACCGGAGGCTGTATTGCTCAACGCAGCCCAGTGTGCGTGTCCAACCTTAAGACCGCGGGTGATCCGCGCCCAGTCAAGTGGCTGCTGGCACTTGGTGCAGCAATGAGCGCCTCCACAGCTCTAGTAGTGGAAATACGTCCACTGCTACCGCGCGATGACTGCTGCTCCTGTGACTGCTACTGGCCTGAACCACACTTCTCCTTACCCTTCTTCTCCTGTGCAGTGGCTGCCATACCCAACATCTGAGTTGGGGTAGCCGGAGTGTAAGGGGAATAGGAAGGTGTGCCAGTGGATGGAGAAATGGTCTAAAAGAGGGGCGTTGGTGGCGACGCGATGACCATTACACCAAGGGAACTACCCTGATGAGCCACGGCTGCCTCGCCGACAGAAGTCACCCGGAGGAGGAGCTGATGTGCCAAAGGAAGAAGTTGAAGGGAGGTAGAGAAGGGCTCGAGCACGTTGTTGCTGTACCCCGAGAAGATGTCTACATGCTCAAGACGGACTCCGATCATGAGCGTGCGACGCGCCCAGAGCTATGTACCTCCTGAAGTCCTAAGGCGCGTGTAGATTTACATGGCACGCCGCCACTAATCAGCTGCGCACTCAGCAGGTCCTAAACAAAGGGAGTGGAAAGCGCGAATGTGAGCTGCACGATTGGTGTGCATCTCTACAGCAAGCAGAGACAGTGCCAGGTCCCAGTCACCACGAGGATCAGCACCCACGCCCATGCCATCCTATCTAAGGAAAGGGCAAAAGTCCTTTGGCATGGCGTGGAGTCCATGCATCGCCCAAGCCGCTGTCAGTAACTGAGCGCGGTCCGTAACCTAGTACGGACTCTGATAGTAGGGTCATACCCCCTCTGAAGTGGTCCAAACGTGGAAGAGAGTCTCCCAATATTCAAGGCCATCCGCGCTGACATAGCGCAGGGATGGTGTCTCAAAGTCCTTGGGTTGCCACTCCGTGGGAAGAGCAACCACAGGCTGGGAGGAACAAGGGACGGGAAAGATACAGGGGCGACAAAAGTCGCCAAGGTAGGGATCATGCGAGGGTCGGATCTCGGGGAACAGAGAACCGGGAGGCATCTGAAGCTGGCGGAGACGCACCTTAAGCACGCAAATCTCCCTCTCATGGGTGTCATCATCCATCCCTGGCATGCCAGGGTCCTCATCCAAAGGATCAAAAGTGGCGGATCCTGTCCTGCTGCTCACCTTGGTGTAAATGCTGACTGTTGTACAGAAGGTATGGCACCGCCGACTCCCCCGAATGTCTTCTATGGGGCCGTGGACTGACCACGAATAAGATTAGTGAGTGCACGGATGGCGTCAGTCCGCTCCTACTGCTGACAACGTATCTCATTCTGCTGACTCCGCAGATTCTCAATGGCGTACGAGCGTGGACTCATTACCCCTAAGGAGGAGGAGGAGGAGGGATCTGCTGGTCCTTTGTCCTTATCACCGGTCGAAGCAATGTCAGTGCTCACTATGGACGAGGACGTCAAATTGGTCGGATTTCAGAACCGTCCGCGGTTCTCGACGAGTTTAAACACTGGCAATTTTTGAATTTCTGACCCCAAACTGTGACTAAGGCAGGTGCTGATGTCAGCAGGGGTTTGCTGACATCAACACGGATCTGATGAGGTCAACAAGGAAAATGCTGACATCAGCATAGTTTTTTTTAGTTTTTCTATGGTTGACAACCCTCGCGCCTGTTAGGCACCTCCTCCACGGTAGCCACGTAGAAGCTGTGTGGAAGCTCCGTAGTAGCTTCTTCTTGGTTGCTACCGCTGCAACGCCTAAGCCCGCAATAGCACCCGCGCAGCTGCTTGCGCAGCTATGGTAGCAGCTCTGCGCTGTTGCGGCACCGCGACGCTGCTGCGGGCTGCTCTAGCTACGTGCTGCTACTGCTACGCGCTGCCATTATTGCGCTGCTGCCGCTGCTGCTGCCACTGCTGCTGCTAAATGTTGATGCTGCTGCTTGTAGCTACTACTGCTACCCGCCACCGCCGCCGCCGCCGCTGCGCAACGCTGCTGCTGCCGTGCGCTGCTGCTACTGTTGTTTCCCGCCGCCGCTTGCTGTGACTGCAGCCTGTTGTTGCCCCTCCTAGCGCCAATGCCAGCAGCTGGTAGTAACTGCCGTGAGCTGCAGCTGTTGCCTGCTGCTGCTAGCGGCTCCTGTTGATGCACTCTCACGTGCTGAAGATTGGTGACGTCGCCGGCAGTTGGATGTCGTGGAGAGGTCCCTGTGGATCTGCTGCAACGGTGAAGCTCACTGCTGCTACTCTGCTGCGTCTCTGCTACGCAGCTTGACGAGAACTGTCTCACCGCTCTGATACCATCAGAAGATGCATTGAAGCTTCCTAGCAACACAACAGCTGATTAGGCGTCAGTGCCTGGTCAGACGGTGAGGACAATAACAAGTCGCACACACAACGGCAAGGGTCTGGCTAGGAGACACAATGGCAAGGGTCTGGCTAGGAGACACAAGGCAAAGTATCACAATGCTTCAATAGCATTTGCAGAGAGAAATGACTAATGGCAGGTCCATGGCATAAATATCTACCGTGGCGCACGGCGGGTGTCACACACGACAGCACAAGGTCTGTCCTAAAACCGGCCCAAAACCAATGTTTTGGTTGTAACTCAATCAGTGTTGCCAGTTTTACATCGAACATCGACACATCGATGTTGACATCGATGTATGGATGTATTCCCTGGTGCACACATCGATGTGGGTTCATCACCTCTTTATATATTGTAGCTGAGATAGTCGCGAGAGGCAAGAATGGGTATTTTGGAAAATGTCTTGAGAATACGGGTGCTACCCCGTCGGTGACTGGAAACGGAAACCGCAAAAAATGCGATGATATCGCTCACTTGCCACCTGCCTCGCACGTTGAGAAAAGATGTCGGCGTCTATGCCATGTGGCAATCAGAAGGGTGGAACTGCATCTGGTCGCTCAAACACGGGAACATGATTCGTCAAACGGGCCTGCACTCCAGGTTTGTAAGTGGTCGCTCGAACACGGGAACATGTGTCAGACGGGCCTTCACTTCGGTCCAACGGCTTCCTACTTGTGTGACCAGCTCCGAGCGTTTGGATGAGGGTTTGCATTCAGACTGCTAGGTTTGTACAAACCACTGCTTGGTCGGCGGGACTTACGAGCTTGACTTCATTTCGGCAGTTGAAAACTCAAACACTCAGACCGACTCTTGTCCGGATCTGTGTGATTCGTCCCCGGTCATTCGCTCCTTGCTCGCTAGTTGGCCAGCGACACTGCATGTTTGTTTGTCACTATTGCATGTAGCGGCGTACTAACAATGTGAAACCGCGACATCGATGCTACATCGATGTATATCGATGCCTCGATGTCGCGGTATAGGGGCTACAACGGACCCCGGTGGCAACATTGAACTCAATACAAACATGACAGAACGCTACGCCATCTGAACCTAGACGTGCAAAACTACAAACCGGATGCTACAACTGGTCACATGCATGCATCTGGCATCAAACGGTGGACACACAATACAAAAACATGCAAATCGGGCCCACGGCCAGTTTACAGATAAAATCCTACGTGCTGTAGAAAAACTGCAGGAGGTTCCAGGCTGCGTCCAGAACTCCGGGGCGGTCCTCGGTCAGCTCCACGCTGGTAGTCCACCACCAGATGACGCACCGGTACCACTTGGGGCTGTATCAAGGATCTGCTTGTGCATGGACACAACTGAGTGGTCATAGTAACCTTTACAAGTCGACAGGAACATCACAAATCACAACAGGCGTATGGGCTCTGAGTTGTTTGAGTGTCACATGATGTTGTGTAGTGAGAGCTTTTTGGTTTGCCCGGATAATGTTCCAGGAGCTACATTGTTTCTTTTGTGACACCTATGGAGAATTTACTAGGAAGCTTCCTAACCTTGCTACTGCTGACATGGCAACACTATCCCGTCAGCTCCTGCACTAGTAAGCAAGCAGGTGCAAGAAACATCAAGGGTCAGGCTAGGGATTTGTACAAAGTTTCAGAAGCTCCAATATCTTAGCGACACAGAGAGGGATGACAATTGACAAGTACGCAGCACTAATACATGCCGCGGTGTCGGTTTTTGTGGCTTCGACCCGTCACGACCGACGCCGATGGATTACCCTTAGGACGGAGTACTAATGTACCCATCGTTTTGGTCTATAGATCAGCGGTGTCCATAGTCAGAAACAAAATGACGTCGATGCCCATGTTTTTTGTTCTTCGAGCGAAAATGGACACGGCTGTCGTATACTTCATGTATTAAATACATTCGACATGGATTTTGACTTCAAGGGCAAAGTCGAACTTTGCCCTTCATCGCGAGCTCGCAGGAGGGGTTTCACGACGAAACCACCCTACGAGCTCGCAATGGCCGCGCCAAACCCCCCATTTTAACTAAGGGGGTTTGTTAAGGGTTTAGGGGGGGTTGCAAGATATGGCGCACGCAATGATAGAAGAAAGGGAACCTCCCAGGCCCCGCTACCGCAGGGTCCTGCAGATGCCCGGGCAAGTATAAAATCAAAATGCAAATCTCACACTCTAACTAGGAGGTTTATCTAGGGTTTAGGATGGGGGTTGCGAGATGTGGCGCACATTGTGAAAGAAGAAAGGGAATCTGCCGGGCCATGCTACGGCGGGGCTCGGCAGATGCCAGGGCAAGTAGAAAAATAAAAACCAAAACCCCCAATGTAACTAGGGGGTTCGTTGGATATTTGGGGGGAAGGGTTGCAAAGTGTGGTGCACTCTATGATAGAAGAAAGGGGATCTGCCGGGCCCCGCTACGGCAGGGCCCGACAGGTGCCCGGGCAAAAAAGAAAATATAACCCAAATCCCCTAGTTCAACTATAGGATTTGCTGAGAGTTCGTGCATTCACCCTTGCGAACGTGCAAGTTTTGGAGTTTGCACTTGCGAACTCTAAAACTCGCAACATGATGACTTCTGACATAAGTGAGGCCGATATCAAAAGTCGCTGCTTTCACCCTCGAAGTCAGCAACCTCCGACTTTGAGAGCAAAGTTTAATTCCGTTTTTGCTCGCACATTTGAAAACATGGGCACCGCTGTTATCTTGTTTTCGACTATGGACACTGCTGATCTATCAAACAAAACGATGGGTACCACTATATTTTGAACCTTATCCACATACCCCACGTTGGTGGTATAGGGTAGAGGAGAGCGTGACAACACGACGGGCCTCCGGTGTGCCTCGAAACTTCCCCAGCACCTACGACAGCACCGGCATGACGCGGTCGATGCGTTCCAGCAGCCCTGTTGGGTTGTTGGGAGCTAGGAGAGTTTTGATGGTGGGTTGAGACCAGCACACCCGGTGGACTGTATCAATGCAAAAAGGAGACCCGGTGGTTGTATGAGTGCTTCCGATGTTTAAAAATCTGTTTGTGATGTCTAGAAGCTTATTCCGAGTGTTTCTAGCACTGTCCGCATTTCCTCGGTGGTCGAGACCCTGGCACTCGAAGAGCTATTCTGGTGCCTAGAGGAGACAACCTTTGTTGGTTTCGTGGTATATGCAATGTGTTCTCCCCACTCGCTCGTGCTCGGGGTTGACGGGGCCCGGTGCGACTAGCTAATCGCGCCCCTACATAATTCCGCTCGGGGTTCATTTGTCATCTCTCCTTGTTCTTTCATATCATGAGCTCTGGAGTTAGCCAAACTCTTGTAGTTTTGCAATGCACTCACACTCCAGCTCATGTTTGTGTTTGCATGGGCCTGCATGACCTAATTAATTCTAACTTGGTATCAGTGCATAGGGGGACATGTGAGCAATAGAAGTAGCAGAAGCAGCAATAGTGGGCGGAATGCAGAGAGAAAATGACAAGTGGCGCTACGCCGACAGCAGCGTGAGGGAGCACGAAGTGACTACATGTGAATGCCACAAGGGTGGTGAGCATCACATAGTAGGAGTAGCGACTACGGCAGCAAGAGTAATAGCAGCAAAAAATGCAACACTAGTAGGAGTAGCGACAGCTGTTGTGCCATGCAACAGGAGTAGTGGCAGTAGAGTAACCTCTCACAACAATAGTAGCAGCGGTGGAAGACGTAGCAGCAATAGCGGTGCATGGCAGCATGTGCAATAGCCGCGCATGCGGTAACAACATGAGCAACAAAAGCTGTTGTGTCCCACAAAGGCAGTTGCAGCGGCAGTGGTAGCAGCGGCGGCGCACAACAGCAGCAGCAGCAACAGCAGCGACGGCAGTAGCAAGCAGTAGTAGCGGCGATAGCTGCTGTGTTGCGCAGTAGCACCAGCACCGGCGGCAGCAGTAATGGCGACTTATATCAGCAGCAGAAGCGATGGCAGCAGCAAGCAATAGCAATAACGGCGGCACAAAAAGGTACGGAGCAGCAGTAATGGCGGCGCACACCAGCAGCAAAAACAGCGGTAGCAGCAAGCAGCAGTAGCAGCTTCTGCACAGAGCAGCAGTAGAAGCGGAATCAGCAGCAGCAACAAAAACCGCAACAATAGTACTTGTCGCCGCATCTGTTGTTGCCGAAGCGAGGGCCTCGCAGCACTCCTTTGAGGGCCTCTCCTCGGAGGAGCCCCCTTGAGCCCCCACAGAGGGGCTCCCTTGGAGGGGGGTTGTCCGCCCCGTCGACCCCCTCAGCCCCGTCGACCCCGACGGCCGACCCACGGAGGGGCCGACAGCGAGAGAGGGGTGGACCCCCCTCCCCCCCTCGGTCGGTCCCCCTTCTGCCACCCTGCCTGCTCGCACATAGTGCGAACAAGCGAGCAACGTGAACCCGGCTTCAAATAGGGTTAAAATATAATTGAAAGAAAAGAAGTTCAACCACCAAAATAGAAGAAGGTAGATCAATCACAGAACACCTATAAGTACGTCATATTCTTTTTCATAACATAAGAAAACACTCAAAAATCATCCAAATTTTTCATAGATCATTTTTTTTAAGTTCATGATAGGCGTGCGAGGCTAGCATGTTAACAATACAAGAACACATTAATCTCGTTAAAAAACATTCAACATCAGATCAAATCCTGAACAAAAGCAAGCAAAAAGTCTTCTTGAGGTTCTTCTTCAAGTTTTTGGTTAATTCATATACATTATATTATAATATCTGGCGCATTTGTTCAATTTTACAACCCAAGCCGGAATTCATCCAGGATAGCTTGAAGTAATTTAGGAAGCGTTCTCCCAAACCATATACAATTTTTAAGAGAACACATGGGCAAACAAATAAAGTAGTTTGAGCGAATGCAGATGAAAATACGGTAGACCATTTACAACCAGTTTTGGCTTCCATGGACAAGATACGGTCTCATGGCAAACCTTCCATTATGTCTTCACCATTGCGGGCAATTGCTTAGCCTCTCTTAGGAGATGTTAGTATGAATGTTTTTGCCCAGTTCATACGTAACCCTATGCATGCTTTGCGTGCAACACCTGCCTCTTGTTTTGGAATACAAAGTCATATCTTGAATCATGTTCGTATGCCAGTTTTTAACGTGTGAACACCACCCAAGATGGACGAGAAGGACAATTCACTACGCTCGTCTCCTTTTTTATTCAGTGAAAATAGACAAATACATTGTTTCTCTCCCTCGAAGATAGATTAATGCACGAACACAAAAAAAAAACAAGACCCAACCTTGCAAGGGCGCATCCCACTTGGCAGATGCACAATAGAACTCAAGCTTGGGCATCCTCCTTGTATCCTTCTCGCCACCTCTCAATTGCATGCAAATGGCTCCAAATCAATGACACTCTCTCCACAAACCGGGACGTGGACAAAAAAACAGCTGGAACCTTTACTCTGAACAGTTTGACAAAGGGATGCCCAAGTCGGCATGATACTGACCACCGCATCATAGCTAAAAAAAGGCAGAATATCTAAAATATCTCTACGAGAAAAGACAAAAGAATAGGATTTCCATTATGCAAATGTTAATACAGATATCTCCAACAGGTGAAAAAAAAGGTAAAGGTCAAATGATTTGACAGCTACGAGACTCACATTTTATCAACTTAGGTGATTCCACTCGCATCTTTTTTATCTTACATGTCCGGTCACAAAACTTATCTACTATCAATAGCCCAAATCTGCAAGCTCTGGTTAATCCCTTTGCCAACGACGACGCACAAATCTGTAATCTGTTCTTGAATCCACACATGACATATTTCTTGAAAAAAAAATGTTTCCAGGGAAACCATAGGTATATTCTGTACTACGTAAACATTTTACAAGCAAACCCAAGCCCGATCTAGGTCCAGTTATTACAAATGTTTGTTTCATGAACAAAAACATTTTCGAAAATCTTTCCATTGTTCCTGGCAAATCAAAATGAACAAAAAAGAACACAGATCATCTCCATATGATTCTATCAATCTATTACCATTTTCAATTCCCTTCTAACTTTAGGGAAGCCTTTAAAATTAGTAAAATATAAAATTGTAAGAACGTATGTTTAAAATATATAAAAACAAGATTAATATACCAATTAATGTAACAATCCATACAAAAATAAAAAGGTATGCATGCAGGATAACAAAACAAGAAAACAATTCTTTAAAAACCAAACCTTACATTATTTTATGCAGAAAAAGTACTATATAAAGAGATACATCCCAGGTGAATACATGGTTTTTGGTTTTCTATATTTAAACAAAACATTGTATGGAGAAGTTATCTCGAATATTTTCTCAAGGGTGAAATGTTTGTGATTATGGGAAAAAAATTACAGGTATAAGTTTTGAATGAGTCATAAAATTGACATAATTCAGTAAAATTCATCAAACATTAAGTATTTTTAGAATATTTTCATGCACGACATATTTTACTTCTACGATTAAACAAATGGAATTTCTAAAAACACTTGAGAAATTTGTCAAAACAATCTACAAGTGTCAATTTCTAGAGAGTAATTAAAAATGTACGGAAAACTAGAATTGTTTACAATTTTTGCAAAAAGCGTTCTAATGTTATGTTTAAAAATACAATCCCCTACAAATCATCAACATAAAAACTTAAAATAATCTATTTAGGTACAAAAGTCTAAATTCAACATTAAAATACATCTAAAGTGAAAATCCAATAATCTAAATGGTGGGTTTATATAAATATTTTTATCTTAACATGTATCATTAAGAAACATATTTTTATTACATGTTTTACTATGTAAAAATGAATCATTTGAAACCAAGATATCAATTCCTATGTCTTAACCACTCAAAAGCTATGTACATGGGAATTTCTTCGAAATGACACAATTTTTTTTATTCATTAAAATCTTAAATTGTTTAATGTTAGGATAAATTCACCTTGAGGCCCAGGTTCTTACATTCTCCTAATGCGAGGACCCGCATTCCACGATCTATCAGCATCGGAGCCCATGTTTGGGCGTCGGTGAACAAGAGGGCTAGTTGCCGACGCGATTCCAGATAGCTGGAGTGTTTCTGGGCTCATTATCTCGAACTGCTGTTTGCGAGCATAAAACGCCCAAAACACATCCAATAATTTCATGAGTTCCAAAATTGTGCGCTATGGAATGACAACATTATACGAACCTGTTCGGTTGACATGTTTTGTTTTTTCAACCATGTTACATAAAAACAGTTCAATTTGGATTGCAAGATTGTTCGCTACCCACCGACTGCCATGGCCGAACGCTTGAGAAGATGCGTGGAAGCTTCCTAGCGACACAGCCGCTGACTAGGCGCCACTGCCTGGTCAGACGGTGACGACATGCACAAGTCGTGCACACACCGGCAAGGGTCTGGCTAGGAGACACAAGGCAAAATGTCAAAATGCTTCAATAGCATTTGCAGAGAGAAATGACAAATGTCAGGTCCATGGCATAAGTACCGGCCGCGGCGCACAGTGGGTGTCACATGCCGCAGTGTAAGATCTGTCCTAAAAATGACCCAAAACCACTGTTTTGGTGGTAACTCTGCGCAGACATGTCAGAACGCTATGCTGTCTGAACCTAGACGTGCATGATCAAAATTCGGACGCTACGACTGGTCACATGCATGCATCTGACATCAAGCGGTGGACACACAATACAAAAACATGCAAATCGGGCCCATGGCCACTCCACCGATAAACTCGTGTGTGCTGCACAAAAACTGCAGGAGGTCCCGGGTAGCGTCAAGAGCTCTGGAACGATCATTAGTTAGCTCTAGGATGGTAGTCCGCCACCAGATGACGCACCAGTGCCTCCAGGGTCCGCATCAGGGATCTGCATGAGTATGGACAAGGCCGAGTCGTCATAATAAACTCTACAGGTTGACACGAAACGTCACAAATCACAACACTCCCCCATGACCCGAAGGTACGCATGTCCAGACACATGCAGCACTGAGACAAATACATAAAAGAAGTGTAATGACAAATGTGACACGGACACGGACACACCCCACACTCATCCACTCTCACGCAAGGGGTGAAGTCCAACGGAACGAATGGCCATCAGGAACTTTCCGCGTGCTAGTGCCTTCATCAAGAAGTCAGCACGGTGCATGTCAGTGCCAACCCAAGTGATGGAGATCACATGTCGCTCCACTAGAAAATGCACGAAGTGGTGCTGAGCGGCAATGTGCTTCCTGAAAGCATGAAAGACACCAAAGTTCTCCACAATAGCAAGAGTACTTTGGTTGTCGCAACAAAGCACAATGGCGGGTACTGACTGGCCAAGCTCATGGAACAGGCACTCCAGCCATACGGCCTCAGCAGCTCCTGCACCCAGAGCAACGTACTCTGCCTCCGATGAGCTACATGCAATGCAGCCTTGCTTCCCGCTACGCCATGACACAGCGGTCCCATTTAGCAGGTACACGTAATCGGTGCAACTGCGTCCATCTGGGCTTCAGGCCCAGTCGTTGTCGGTGTAGCCGTCAAGGACCACCAAACACTACCGGCGAAAGCAAAGTCGGAGGTACGGTGTGCAGACCACGTACCGCACCACTCAAAGAGCCACGTCAAGGGCCCTAGCGCGTGGAGCCTGCAAAAACTGGGCAAGGAGGTTGACGGCAAATGCGATGTCAGGACGTGTGGTAGTGGCCAGGTACATCAGAGATCTGATGAGACGGAGCTATAGGGTCACATCCACTGTCTCTCCCAGCTGTGTGGGATCGTCAACCTTCAGGGCATCCTGCCCATCAGGGGTAAGAGGTGTGGAAGCCGTGGGCACTACGCCGAGAAGGTCGCTGAAGCGCTCCCCCACAACACGTGCGTATCAGGCCTGATGTAGTAGTAGAGTGCGATGTCTGTGGTCTCGCACCATCTCCATGCCAAGAAACACCGCTGCAAGACCAAGGTCCTTCATCCTATAGGCAGTCTGGAGGACAGCCTTGGCCTCCTTCACGGCCTCCAATGAAGCAGATGCGATCAGAAGGTCGTCGACATAGACCAGGATGGCGATGAATTGCTTAGGCGTCTGTCGGATGAAGAGAGAGGGAACTGCCTCACTCTGTACATATCCCGCACGAGTCAGGGTGCCAATGATCTCCTAGATCCAACACCGAGGAGACTGCTTGAGGCCGTACAAGGACTTGCGCAAGCGCCAGACCTTGTCACCATCCTCAAAGCCAGGTGGCTGAGCCACGAAAATCTCCTTATTCAGAGAGCCATGGAGGAACACATTGTTCACATCCATCTAGTGCAATTCCCAGTCATGCTGAGCCACTACGCCGAACACAGCTCGAGCTGAGGTTATGCGGCGGACAGGGACAGAGGTGTTTGTGTAATGGATGCCGTCAATATGAGGGTACCCCTTGACGACCAAGCGAGCCTTGTGGCGTTCCAGTGAGCCATCCGGCTTCACCTTCTTGCGAAAGATCCACTTGACCTAAATAGCCTTACTCCTAGGTGGAAGGTCAACTAGCTCGTAAACCCCTTGCTCTCGGATGGCGCGGGGCTCATCCTCGCAAGCAGCATGCTACGCGTCAGCATCCTATGACGAGAGAGCTTCCCTCAGTGTGCCGGGGTCAGGCGCCATAGAGGGAGAGCTCTGCGTGGCAAGAGCACACGCCTCAGTGCTAGGTCTGTAACCACAAGATTGGCTGCTGCATCACAAGCGATATGAAACTCACAAGTGACGAGGTCCTGCCCTACTGGACACGTTGGATGTACCTCTGCGTGCTCAGTGCGGACACTCAGGCCTAGGGCCTTTGTGCCGAGATCACCACTCACGATGCTACAAGTAGAGCGCCTGGACGCATGACCAGACACTCGCTGAGCTCTGAAGTCCAATGGTTGAAGGCGACCGCCAGGGTCACAGGAGTAACCCGGGCTCAAGGGGCGTACCTCCGGCTCAGGAACGGGTACAATCGCAGCTGGGGAGGACTGAGGCAAGGGAGCTGGTGATGCAGTGCAAGGAGATGCGGGTGTGGGAGACACAGGGCTTGGTGTGATAGTAGGAGCAAGTGAGGCAGGTCCACGCACGAAGGAAGGGGTACTGGCACACCCAAGTACGGTTGCAAGAGTACGCACAGGTACATGATCATGGGTACCTGTGGGGTGTGAGGGGGCAGGAGTAGAAGCCGACGGTGCTGGAGAGATCTCTGGACCGACAGCGATGATCGCTGGGTCATCAAGCACCAGAGAGGTGGAGGGAGCTCAAACGAGCCATCAGTCTGTCGATCGGTGCTTGCAGGCGTAGACTCCACCATCCGTCAAGAAACCTCACACATGGAAATATGTGTGACGGACAGTGGCGTGATCGAAGTCAGATCACGGTAGGTGAGGGACTCAAAGAAGAGCGCGTCCCGGGACTCAAACAATGCGACGACAACCAGGGTCCCAAAAACGCCATACCTTCAACCGCCCGGAAATACCGATGAAGGCCCAAAAGTGACACCGCGGTGAGACCTTGGACCCCTCCTGGTCCTCAGTTTACCACACAGAAGCCGAGGATCCCCAGACACGAGCGAGGCGCAAGTCAGCACGGTGACCGAACCAGAGCTCATACGGTGTGACATGGTCCGGAAGAGGACTGTGCGGGAGGCGGTTCTAGACCCAAGTCATGTAGGTGAAGCCTTTAAAAACGAAGGACTCCGGAAGACCGCACTCAAATCGCATAGCGCAAACCGCATCCTCCATGGTGCAGTTCCAGCGCTCAGAAACACCGTTTTGCAGAGGAGTAGCAGGAGCGGAGACCTGGTGAAAGATCCCGTGCTCGGCAAAGAAGCTGTCCATCTCACCAAGGAACTCGCCACCGCGATCTGAGCAGAAGGTGTGCTTCGTGTGGTGAGACTGATGCTCAGCCATCATTAGCCAGAGACGAACCGCAAGAGCGACGTCACTATTCTGGCACTGGCTGTAGACCCACCGCATCTGGGTGAAGTCATTAGTCAGGGTCAAGACGTAATGACCCCGATCAGAAAGAGACTCGACAGGTAGGGGACCAAGAAGGTCCGAATGCAATAACTCGAGAGGGTGAAGTGCGCATGAACGAGAGTCAGGGTAGGTGCAACGATGCATCATATCCTGAGCGCAAAAGAGGCAGTCGGTCTTGGGTGGCTTTTTGAAAGAAGCTGCGTCAAGACCGAGGGCGGGCTGTGCTGACATGAGCTTCGACACAGTGTCGGAGCCTACATGACACAGGCGGTGATGAAGCAATCGCTGGTGCTCAGGAGACAGAAGACCAGTGACAGAAACATGAGCGAAAGGGGAGGGGGAGCAAGGAGTACAAGTCGGAGAGACATGATACAGGTTATCCACGACAGAGGCATGAAGGACATCGCTACGAGTGTTGAGAGCAGTCATAGTCGCGAACTCTGCAGTGTGCTCCACAGAGAGTCCCATCAGTGTGCAAGTACGTACAGAAAGCAAGCTGAGCTCAAGGTCAGGCACAAATAGCACCTCAGAAAGATACAAGGGGCCAGACGGACCATCAAACGAATGACCCCAACACCCTGGACTGGCAAGGACTGACCAGAGCCTGTGCATACAGAACGAACAGATGCAATAGGTTGGAGAACAACAAAATCACCGGACAGGTCATGTGATGAGTGGCACCGGAGTTGATGATCCAAGTGCCACCAGGATCACGACTAGAGGACGTCACTGTACAACAAGCAATGGAACACTCGGCCTCGAACAGACGTTGGGCAGCAGGTGGGGAGGAACGACGAAGGGCACACAGGTGAGACTCATGAATCCAGTCCGTACAGTCAGGCCCATCGTCATCACATGCTGAATGTACCCTCCCACACGAGTCATCTTCAGTCACAAAAACAGACAAACAAATAGTCTGTGAACCACCCGGCTGTGACAACACACTCGTAACCTCCCTGAAAGCGAAGCACCAGAAGGTGTCAAAGCTCGGCAATGGTGCGGTCACGTGGGTCTGGATCGTCTCTGGTCACCGGTGGTGAAGCGGGAACTGCTGCGGTCGTGGTCACCGCGCGCCCGGAGGAGGAGCTGCTAGACGTAGAACGTAGTGCTTGCGTAGCCTGGAGCCCATGAGTCATCCGTGCCCACTCAAGCGGCTGCTGGCACTCGGTGTAGCGATGGGCACCTCCACAGTTGTAGCAGTGAATAGAGCGTCCACTGCTGCCCGATGACGGCAGCTGCTGCACCTCTGCTGGCCCGAGCCACGCCTCCGTCGCCCCTTCTTCCGTTCTGCTGCTGCCGCGATACCCTGTGTCTGAGTCGGTGTAATCGGGGCACAAGGGGAGGAGGAGGACGAGACAGAGGATGAAGACGAAGTCTGCAGGAAGGGCGTCGATAGTGATGTAACGACTGCTGCAGCAATGGAGGTCTCCTGATGGGCCACGGCTGCCTCACGGGCGGAAGTCACCTGGAGGATAAGGTGGTGCTCCCAGGGAAGAAGCTGTTGTGAAGCACGGCATTACTGTACCGCGTGAAGATATATGTGTGCTCAAGGCAAACCCCGAGCATTATCGTGCGGAGCGCCCACAGCTGTGTGTCTCCTGAGGTCCCAAGGCGCGTGTAAATGCGCATGGCATGTTGCTAGTAGTCGCCTGCAGGCTCGGCAGGCCCCTGGCGAAGGGAGTGAAAGGCACGGATGTGCGCGACGCGGGTGGCGTACGTCTCTGCAGCAAGTAGGGACAATGCTAGGTCCGAGCCCCCGCGTGGATCTACGCCGGTGCCTGTGTCCGCCTCGCCAAGGAATGAGCGGAAGTCGACGACGGTCTCACACAGCATGGCGTAGAGAAGTCTGTGCATTGCCCTAGCCGCTGTCAGCACCTGAGCTCGGTCTGTAGTCTGATACGGACTGTGGTAGTAGGGCCACATGCCCTCTGAAGTGGCCCAGACCTGAAAGAGGATCTCCCAGCAGTCAAAGCCGTCCTCGCTGACGTACCGTGGGGGCGGCGTCTCGAATTCCTTGTGTTGCCGTTCTGTAGGGAGAGCAACCACAGGCTAAGGAGGACGAGGGAAGGGAAAGACGCCAGGAAGAGGGAAGTCGCTGGGGTGAAGATCAGGCGAAGATTGAAACTCCGGAAAGCGAGACGTGTGTGGAGGCCGAGAGCTCGTCTATAGTTGGCGGATACGATCCTCAAGCACACGAATCTCGCGCTCCGAGGAGTCGCCCTCCATGCCTGGCATGTCTGGATCCACATCCAAAGGGTCAAGAGGTGGCGGGTCGGCTCCAGCTCCTGTCTCCGATGTTGGAGCTGACTGTTGTGTAGAGAGTGCGACCCCGGCCACTCCCTGAGGAATCTGTCGTGGAGTCATGGAATGTCCTCAAAGAAGCTCGTTAAGTTTACAGATGGCGTCAGTCTGGTCCCGTTGCAAGCGACGCATCTCGCCCTGCTGGCTTCGCAGGTCATCAATGGCCAGCGAACGTGGGCTCATGACCCCTAAGGAGGAAGAAGAAGGGTCTAGTACCCTCTTTCCCTTCTCGTCGGGCGGAGCCATGGTGCCGCTCATTATGGGCCGAGACGTCAACGTGGTCAAATTGCAAAAACGTGAGCGTTTCTCGAGGAGTTCAAACACTGGCAACTTTTGACCCTCCGACCGAAAATTTCACTCAGGCAAGTGCTGACGTCAGTAAGACCTGATGACGTCAGCAAGTAAAAAATGCTTACGTCAGCTCGCCTTCCTCTTTTTTTGTCAACCCTCCTGACTGCTCCGTAAGCTGGCGGCCGCTCCGCAGCAGCCGTGCAGGAGCTACGCAGAAGCTACGCAACAGCTTCCGCTCGGCTGTTGCTGCTACTACATCGTCAACTACAGTAGCAGCCGCGCGGTTGCGTGCGAAGCGGCCACCTGGCCGCTACGCGTGCGGCTGTGGCAGTAGCCGCGTACTGCTCGTGCTGCTGCTACACGCTGTGGGTGCTGCATGTCGTATAGGCACCGCGCGCTGCTGCCACTGCTACTACTGCTGTCGCTGCTGCTGCGCCGTTGCTACTGCGCTGCTGCTGCTGCTACTGCTGCACTGTTGTAGTGCTGCTGCCACCGCTGCTACTGCTGGCGCCGCTGCTGCTGCTGCCGCTCCTGCTGTGCTGTTGCCTTTGTACGCTGCTGCTATGGTGCTGTCACTGTGCGCTGCTGCCGCGTACGCTGCTGCCGCGTACGCTGCTGCCGCTGCTGCTGTTGCCACTACTGCTGTGCTGCTACTCTGCTACACTACTGCTGCTCCTGCTGAATGCTGCAGGCGACTGCAGTCTCACGTGGTGATGGTGAGCGACGTCGACACTGGTCTGCTGTCGTCGACGACTCCCTGTGGATCTGCTGTAGCTGTGGATCTTACTGCAGCTGCTCTGTTGCATCCCTGTTGTGCAGCTCGGTGAGAACTGTCTCACAGCTCTGATACCATGAGAAGATGCGTGGAAGCTTCCTAGCGACACAGCCGCTAACTAGGCGTCAGTGCCTGGTCAGACGGTGACGACAGTCACAAGTCGTGCACACACCGGCAAGGATCTGGCTAGGAGACACAAAGTGTCAGAATGCTTCAATACCATTTGCAGAGAGAAATGACAAATGACAGGTACATGGCATAAGTACCTGCCGCGGTGCACGGCGGGTGTCGCACGCGGCAGTGCAAGACCTGTCCTGAAACCGGCCCAAAACCACTGTTGTGGCCGTAACTCTGCGCAGACATATCAGATAGCTACGCCGTCTGAATCTAGACGTGCAGAATCAAAATCCGGACGCTACGACTGGTCACATGCATGCATCCGGCATCAAGCAGTGGACACACAATACAAAAACATGCAAATCGGGCCCACGGCCAGTCCACCGATAAACTCCTGTGTGCTGGAGAAAAACTGCAGGAGGTCTAGGGTAGCGTCAGGAGCTGTAGAACGGTCGTCAGTCAGCTCCAAGATGGTATTTTGCCACCAGATGACGCACCGGTGCCTCCAGGGTCTGCATCAGGGATCTGCACGAGTATGGACACGACCGAGTGGTAACAGTAAACTGTACAGGTCGACAGAAAACGTCACAAATCACAACAACGCTGGCCACCGATGTTGTTGGATGGAGCCTATGACTGCCTGTACATAGCGGAAGGGCTTTGTGGTTGTCAAGATTGGAGGACCGGACCCACTGGTCGGTGTGATTGGCCGGGGGGGGCGAAGGATTGTTGAGATATCAAAACGAGTTCCCGTATCTAATCGCGCAAGCAACCAGGTTGAACTCGTGAATCCCTTTCTCAAAGTTTGAGTGTGAATTGGGATTCACGAGCGCTCAGAGGTTTAGGCTACCGATTGCAAATACGTTTTGTGACTGAAACAATAGGATAAACAAGTTGCAAGTCGAATCACCTTAGACCGTAGACTACAAAGCGCATAGCTAACGAAGCAATCGCCCTCAAAATTAAGTCCATGTTGTGAAGTGGAGTGGTTCATAGTTGGAAACGGAAAGTGTCAAAATTTGACAGTGTCCATACAAATGGCGAGAGCGAGAGAATGAGGCTTGGTCGAGCCGTTTGGTAATTCGGCAATTAAAGTGACGCAACGCCGTGCTCCGATTTGCTGACTCGAGAAGTCCCTTGTCGGTTCGACGGGGGCTTCGAGATTGAAAATGGGATTCGCGAGGTTTGTCAAAGTCGCTCGAAAGAATCTTGCCCATAGTCTCGAAACGTCGGGAAACACTGTGAGTGGGTTCTGACGAGTTCCGGAAGTGACCGGAAAATGGTTGTCATCGCGCGAGAGTTCCGTGGTATTTGGTAGAATTTCCCTCGAGTGCGGAAAAAAGATTACCGCGACTAAGTCCCAAAGTGGGCTAGGAGCGGCGAAGCAAAAAATAGGTCGCTCGTGGGTTTTGGGACTCGTATATACCCATCGGCATAATACTCCCCCCCCCTCTAGTCGTGACGTCCAGGCGCGTTGCCATCACGTGGCTGGAGTCGGGCTCGGTAGCCGTCAATAAGAGGATCGACGTCCGAGAGTTGGCTGTACAACATCCAACTGTTATGTGCCGCGTCATAGTTCTTCCATTTAACTAGATATTGATCTTCGCCTACTCACCCATAGTGATCAAGGATTTCCTCAACTTCGTACTCGTGATCACCGTCTACTATCATGGGTGGCGGGACAGGTGCCACGCATCGGGGAAAATCTTTTGCCGGATTGACGTAATGTCAAAGTTTGCTGATGTGGAAGACCGGGTGAATCTCCATGTTATTGGGTAGTCAGAAGTTTGCGACGACTGGAGTGCGCATGTCCAAAATGTCGAAAGGTCCCAACCACCGAGGTTTGAGCTTCGGATTGCTAGCTCCACGTAGTTTGACAGTCGCGGAGTTGAGTAAAACTTTATGACCGGTCTTTAACTCCTCCGTTTGTCGATGTTTATCAGCTTGTCGTTTCATGGGTGCCTACGTTTTTATGAGGTTTTGGTGATTTTCCTCCCAGATTACGGAAAAATCTCGCCGATGAGTGTCGACGGCGGGGATGTTGCTCTTGGTTTGCAGATCGATCGGGGTGATTGGTTTCGCTTTGTAAACCACCTCAAACATTGCAACAGATGTTGCCGAATTGTATGCGAACTCGGCTATTGGCAGCTTGACTGCCCAGTCAGTGCCGTGAGGTTTGCACATGGTTCGGAGTAGTTGTTCGAGCGTTTGGTTGGTTCGCTTGGTTTTTCCATCAGTTTTTGGATGGAACGTCGTTGAAAGTTGAAGTCGACTCCCATACCGCTGCATCAATTGTTGCCAAAACTGGGTGGTGAACCGCGCATCCCGATCGCTCGTGATTGATTGCGGGACCCAATGCAATAGGATGATTTGGTCAAGGAACAGTCATGCTGCCCCTTCGGCGGTTACACTTGTAGTAGTCAGGATGAAGTGTGCCATCTTTGAGAACCTGTCGACGACGACAACTATGGTGTTGAACCCCTCCGGTGTGACAGATAAACAGGTCACAAAATCCATGGAGATGTCGGTCCACGGTTTTTCTGGCATCGGTAGTGGTTGTAGTAATCCAAGGGATTTGGTGCGCCGACTCTTGTATCTCTGGCATAGTTTACAACTTTTGTGGAAGTTTGCGACATCAACCCCCATCTTGTCCCACCAATAGTATTTTGCAAGTTTTTTAAAAGTCTTGTCAGCTCCAAAGTGGCCTCCTCAGCCAATGTCAAGGCACTCTTCGAGAAGCATGCGCCGTAGTTCCTCAACTTCAGGGACAAAGACTTGATATTTCTGCTTTCTGTGCCAATAGTAGCTTGCGAGGTGGAACTTTTTCGTGTCGTAGGCTCCATGGTCCTCGTAGCCACGTGTGAATAACTTTGCCATGTATGGGTCTGCTCTGTAGTGCGTTGACCTCCGTGAGAACGGGTCGGCAGCTCAGTGTGTCCGCTGGATTTGACTTCCTGGGCCAATACTCGATCTCGTAGTGGGAATTGGAATCGAGGAACTCCATCCATCAAGTTTGTCTTTTGCTGAGGTTCGGCTGTGTTTTTAGGTACTTGAGGGCGTGGTGATCCATTTGAACTACACATTTGCGGCACTCCAAATAGCAATGCCAGGTTTTGAAGGCGTGAATAACCACGAGTATTTCTTTTTCGTTGACGACATAGTTGAGATCTGCTCCGTGAGGCTTCCGCGACATTTATGCGATGGGATGTTCACTTCCGTTGTGGGATTGCAAAAGGACGGCCCTGATTGCTCAACTTGAGGCATCCGTGGCCATGGTGTAATCAGCCGTTGGATCTGCTAATCGAAGGGTTGGCGCCGAGGTTAGAGCTTTACGTAAAGACGAAAAAGCTTCTTATTCGCTGTGTCCCCAACTCCACTCGCAATTTTTGCGAGTGAGTTCGGAAAGAGGCGCTGACACTCGAGCATAATCATTCACAAACCTCCGATAATATTTACAAAATCCAAGAAAAACTTGTACATCACGTACTTTTGTCGGAGTTGGCCACTCCGCCACCGCGGATATCATTTTTGGTTCTATGGATATCCGTCCACCGCCGATTATGTGACCAAGAAACTCAATTGATCGTTGATCGAAGTCACATTTTTGGAGCTTCTCGTAGAACTTCTCCCGTTGGAGGTCCTCGAGTACCTGTTGGAGATGTTGTCAATGTTCCTCCAGGGTTCGGTTGTACACGAGGATGTTGTCGAGGTGCACCACGACAAAATCGTCGAGGTGTGGACAAAAAGTATTGTTCATCGCTGTCACGAACGTTGTGGGGGTGTTTGTGAGTCCAAACAGCATAATTGTGAATTTGAAATGACTGTAACGTGTTCAAAAGGCAGATTTTGCAACATCCTTGTCGGTGATGCGAATCTGATGGTAGCCGCTCCGTAGGTCGATTTTACTGACAATCCTTGCTCCACGCAGTTGGTCAAAAAGCGCGTTTGCTCGAGGGAGAGGGTAGTGGTTCATGATTGTGATGTCGTTCAATACCAGGTAATCCACGCACATCCAAATTTTGCCAGTTTTCTTTTTCACGAAAAGTACTGGTGCGGCGTACGGAGAGACGGACGGTCGGATGAACCCTTGAGCCAACATGTCATCCAGCTATCGTTTGAGCTTCGTGAGCTCGTAGTCACTCATCCGGTAGGTCCCCTTAACGGTTGGTTTGCTGCCGGGTTTGAGCTTGATTCGGTGGTCCATTTCACGTTTTGGAGGGAGTTTGCTTCCGTCGCGAAGCAAACTCTTCCAGTACGTTCGCGAACTTCGATGCCGATGAGGCCGATGATGCTGATGAGGCTAATGAGTCAGCTGCATCGACTGATTCGTTGCTTGCGCTACTTAAATCGACGTGGACCAACCACGCCGAGGCTCCTCTCCTTAGGTACCTTTTTGCCACGTCGAGCGAGATCGGCGTAGCTGATGGTCGTGGCTCACGTGCACCCAGTGCTGCAATTATTGTGTCGTTTTTGGCTTTCTCATTGTCGTTTGTTGCTCGTTGACTGGATTTTGGCTGCTGCACGAGTGGCAGGAAGATCTGCTGCCCGTTGCGTTTGATGTAAACAGCGCCGCTGCTCCAGTTGACTTGCGGATTCTGCTCATACAGGGAATCTCGCCCGAGAATCACCTTGTAGTCCGTCATTGGGCAGGATCTCTCAACGGTTACGTTCTGCAGGTCCCCGATCTGCAGTCATAATGGCTGCTTTAGTCGGCGGATGCAAAGTTGTCTGTCAAAGGTTTGGCCTTAAAAAACTCCAGGTTTGTGCTTCAAACCCAGATATTTCACCAGTTGATCGGATACAAAACCGTGAGATGCACCTCCATCAAGTAATGCTGGCAAAGTTTTGCGACTTTTGCAACCCCTCGGTTGCACTTTCAGCAGTATCGCAGACTGGTCGTCCTCGTATCCCTCGTCAAATTTCTGGATCTCAAGAACCCCCGTATTAGGCAATCGTAGCCGTTTGGGTGGGCAATCGTTCAGCGCAGGTTTTCTGGCGAAGGCAGGAGTTTTGCCGTCTACTCCTGTCCTCCATTTTGCTTTTTCTGCTACTCCCTCCCCCCCCCCCCCTCTCGTTTTGTCCAGGGCAGTTCCTCGCGATGTGTCCGATCTTTCTGCAACTGTAGCAGGTCCGTTGATCTCCTTTTTGCTCAACAGCGTCAACTTCCATTGGAGTTGAGTTCTCCGAGTTCTATGACCGATGCCAACTACTTTGCTGCGGTTGATTTTTTGGGCGCCAGCCGTAGGATTCGTTAAACTTGGAGTTGAAATCTGCGGAGTCAATGTGTTCAGCGGCTGCGATGATCTGCAGCAAATCGTTGGTAATGTTATAGATTGTGAGTGCTCTGTAAACATCTTGTTTGAGGCCATTGTTGTAATGAAAACAGAGTTCAACCTCTGCAAGGTTGCTGCCGGTGATGATCTCACAAAAACACCTCGTGTATTCTGTCACGCTGGACAGCTTTTTCAGTCGCTGTAACCGGTAGTGAACATCCATTTTCTCGTTCAGCTTTATGAAGCGAGCGACGAGTGCCTGGGTGAACTCGCGCTAGTTGGATGGGGGAGTAATTGATAACTTCCAGGTCGGGTGAACCTGCTCGAGAGATAGTACACTTGATTTTGACGATGCGGTAGCCTGTGGATCAGCGCCTACGACTGCCTGCTGCCATTGGATGGCCACAAGATTGGCCCACCAACTTAAAGCCGTGCCCCCCAAAAGTGAGGCTGCGAGGTTCATCTTCTGTTTGTCAGAATGAAGCTCAACAGCGGTGAAGTATACTTCCAAACTCGTCAGGAAGATCCTGACCGTCGGTCCCTTGTGATTTGCCAGATCGAACGACTTGTGAGGACCTAGACAAATTGAGGATCCGCTGATGTGAAGTTGATCGGTGAGTACCACTTCTCGCACTTTTGAGTCACAAATTTCGGCGGCGTACTGCTGCAGCTGTTTGACAAGCGCTCGCTGAAACTCTTCCATCTGCGCCAGCCGGCCAGTCAGCTCCACAATCTTGTCTCCTGTCGTTGATGGAGTTGTGTTGGTTGGTGGTGCAGGCGGGATTGGCATGTCAAGCGTGCCTGACTCTGGATTGGTTGTGCCAGTCGAAGTGCCAGCCGTCATCCACACACCCCCCTCGATGAGGCTAAAGGTCCTTCGCGGGATATCTTCCGCCATCGCCGGTGTCTTCGCCGGTTACCGCTGCTTGTCGCCTGGTGCACTCGCTCTGTGCGTTGACTTTGTCGCGAGGTCTGCAAATTCTCGTCGGTGGAGATGTGTTGGAAGACACGTACGGGTCTCGAGTTGATGTGGTAATCAGTCCTGTGCTCCGCCCGGACCGATGTGCTCTGATACCAAGTGTTACACTGACGAAAGTGAAGTGGTTCACAGTTGGAAATGGAGATTGTCCTTTTTTACAAGATTGGGGTCAAGTGGGTATTTTTGAGAAGTGGAAAGTATACTTTGTTGTCAAAAGTGTCGAAACTCGACAGTGTATATACAAATGGGGAGAGTGACAGAATGAGGCTCGGTCGAACCATTTGGAATTTCGGTGGTTCACGTGACGCGACACCGTGCTCTCATTTGCTGACTCGCAAAGTCCCTCATCGGCTCGACAGGGGCTTGAAGATTGAAAAAGGGGTTTGTGAGGTTTGTCAGAGTTGCTCGAAAGAACCTAACCCGTTGTCTCAAAACGTCGGGAAACACCATGAGTGGGTTCCGAAGAGTTCTGGAAGTGACCGGAAAACGGTTGTCATCGCGCGAGAGTTCCGGGTTATTCCGGGTTACTCGAGCGCGGAAAAAAGACTGTCACAACTTAGTTGCAAAGTGGGCCAGGAGCGGCAAAGCAAAAAAGAGGTCGCTCGTGGGTTCCGGGACGCGTGTATGCCCATCGGCATAACACATCTACCTTAATGATCCTATCCGATAGGTGACACGAGTCAACGATGAAGCCAATAGATGGGGGAAGTGAGTCACCCCCGTTGTTGCAAAAATCAAGTTTGAGCAATAAGCCCATTTTCTCTTAGACAATCCCTAATTGAGTGAACTACATTTAACTATGTTTATGCGGAGAGAGCCCACATAAAATGAAAGCCTATATCTCCAGACAATTGGTTATGTGTGTGTAAAAAACGGCCTAATTGCTTGAGCACGACTAAGCAAAGACAATTTTTTTCTAGGAGACGCAAGCCCACGTTTGTCCATACAAACCAATTTCCAGCCATATGTTGAATTACATCCAAGGTTTTTTTTATGTAAGTTCCCTTTCAAAGCATGCAAAATCGAACATCCCCAATGTTAAATACACGGAAACCTTCTTTCAAAGAATCTAAAACACCTCAATAGAGGGCTTTGTGATTGTTTGTTAAAAAACGTCGTCAACATTTCCATGCTTCATGTCATGCAGCGCACACATTGGTAAATTCTATGAAGTTTTATGACTGAAAGATACATTGTTGTTACAGCTGTGCCTTTGGAAATTGGTTTGATTTTGTACAAAACAAGGACATCCTAGGTTCATCAAGACTTAAATGGATGTATGGCAACTCTGCTAAAAACAAACACAACGCACACATTGTATCTACATTCCAAAGGAAGAAAAAAAAGCATAGAAGTTGGACTTCAACATAAATGAAACAATTGTCACCAGTTCTTGTACAAAAAATAGATAAACCTGGAAACAAATCTGAACAGAGAACAATCATGACATTCTAATATGTGTTGCATGCACATCTAGAATGGTCATATACCGGTTTTAAAACATTAAAAATAATATCAAAATCAATCTTCAACATTGAAAATTCATACGATGGGGCCCTATTCCCATGGCCTAATATCGGCTATAAATTCATTTTTCTCAATACATGGCATGGATTAAATGGAACCTGTATCAATCATGGGCAAATGTATCCGATTTGCTTGGTCTACGGAATGAAGTGGTACTGACTTACATAGAAACATGAAAAGTGTAGGAGCCTATTTTGAAAGCGAGGGAAAGATTTTTTTAAGCACACAATCTCATGCCTAATTCATACCATGGTTGAACAACGTCAATGTCAGTACTTACTATCGCAATTGTCACCTAGCAGGTATGGCAATCTGTCGGCCATGATAGGCAATTATAATGTTTTTCTAAGTGCACTACGTGGTTTGCCTTGCAACAGGGGCCTTCCCACAATTCTTGCATTGTAGAAATTCTTTCCGCCAAACTGACCTAAAAATAGCTCCTACATCAAGTGGATGATGCGGACGATCAGATGGGCCAAGGACATAGGTGTGGTTTCTTTATTCTAGGTTGTAACAAAAACATTTTGAACCATTTCATGCCATCACTCTGTAACCACATAAGCATTATGACTATATTCATCGCAACTATTTGGGTGTAACGTACGTCAAAACATTGTCGTCTATCACATGGTTTTTGCATTATTGGTAAAAAATTGTTGAACCAGCAAGCATCTGCTATTATGGCTCCTCGACTATAGGCCTCTCTGCTACATTAGGATCTAGCACAACATTTCGATTAAGCCATAAAAGGCAAACAAGACTCCGCTTCAAAGGAAGGGTTGAATAAATAAACTCGCACCATCTTATCCCTAAATGATTTTTTCTATATACATATATTTTTTTGCTAATGACTCTCATCTCGTCGACATTCTTCTATTTTTTCCGCTTCTTCTTTGTTTCACATGATGCATCAAACAATATCATTAATTTTCCTTTCATAAATCACTTTACCTTTTTTGTTTCTTTGTAATCCATGTATGCGTCGCGTAAAACGTATCTCACTTGCCCCCAGTTCAGGGGCAATCGAGAAAAGGGAGGGACAATAAGAGCAAACAAGGGGGTGAGGGCAAGAAGAGAGGAAAGGAAAAAAAAGGGTGAGGACAAGAAGGAAAACAAAGAAACAGAGGTTAAAGAAATCGTGAAACTACTCCGCCGCAACAGTAGTAGCTTTTGTAGCACCAGTAGTAGTGGCGGGTAGACTTTCAACGACTACATAGTGGGGGCAGTTGCAATAGCATTTGCGGTCTTGCCTTCCCAGCCGACAACAGACTGTTGTCGGCGGCAACATCCATTTCGAGACGCGTCATGGACCAGCGTCTCGCTAGGGCCTGTGGACTAGACCCCGCACCTCACTCCGTCAAGGTAACATTGTATTCAAGCCTGCCCATCTCGGAGGGCTGGGCTGTCTACCGCTTGGAGCAACAGCCAAACATGCAGCCTCCACACCTTCTGTTCTTGGAGCACTTTTTGTTTCATCAGTGGCAGCAGCACCACTAGCTGCAATTGGTCAGACTCCCTTCTCTGAGCGTGATATGGTAGTGTCGCTTGCCCCTTCTACTCACACTTCCTAAACCCACCGCTGTGACCTACAGGATTGACAGTGTCTACCAGTGTACTCCTCTCCTGTGGTGTTTGCCACCGAGAGTAGGTATCCTCATCACCTATCCATCGTCAGGCGCGTGAGATGAGTACGCAGTCATAGGAGTAGGCATCCTGCACGTTTGCCTCCTACTAGTGTGGTGATGGACGTCATGGTTGGCGTCGATGCTGGAAGCGCCCTTGCGGTTGGCATCTACCTAGGCTTTGTTCTTGTCTGAGCATGCGTCCTCCACAGCATGCGGATCTGTAAGCATTGGTAGATCCCCTAGCTGGACCTGTGGTGACCATATTCGCCGAGATCCACGGCTTAAGTCAGATGGTGCAGCAACTTTGTGACCTCGTCGTTACAGAGAGTGCTTCTTCTACTAGTTCGTTGATGGCCCCTTTGATCTCATCTCCTCCATCTTCTCCTTTCTCATCCGATGGTATCACTCCAGCTCCACCTACCGGCGTTCCCCAGGCTACCACCATCCTTTTTTATCCTCTATTCTTTTGCTCCCTCGAGATGACATACCTTTATGTAGTCGCTCCGGTCGTGTGTGCACACGACGTCGGATTTAGCGTTGCGCACGTCGCGCTCGCGCCAGTCTTGACAGATTATCCACCTCCTCGGTCTCCATTGCTACACCTTTTGAGGGGGTGTTTGGTCACTACGCATTGCCTCTGACCGCAGCGACAGGATCCGTACCCTCACCGTACTCTGGTGCCTTGGCGATAGCTCAGGCAGATGTAGATGATACACTGGCAGTACATGACGCAGAGTCCGATCCCGGCATGGCGTTCATGGTGTAGACTTTCGTGTCATCGAGTTTAATTTCCACGTCCGGGCTGGATTGAGATCTTCCACAGCACCAAGTTGCATCAAGAGGGGCAAAAGCCCAGCGTCGCTAGGCGATGCCACTCACGGCTCTGACCGGTGGTGGCCCGGCAGTGGCACAAGAGTCTCGTACGGACCGGGATGCCTCGACCAGAATCTTGGGAGAGTTTGTGCAGCAGGCTCACACCAGCCCGACAGAGGTTGTAGTGCAGGAGACATGCATGACATCAAGGTTGACATCCATGCTGGGACAGGAGCCGGACGTTCTACAACAGCAGTTTGCATTAGGAGGAGTGCAGGCCCCATGTCCCTGGGCGGTGCCACTCGCAGCTCCGACCGGTGGCTGCCTGGCGGTGGCACAGGAGTACTGTACAGATTAGGACTTCTGGGGACGTTGGTGTACGAGGCTCACAACAGCCCGGTAGTGGTCGCAACGCATGAGTAGAGTGAACTGGCTGGTCTTTTGAAGGTTGATGAAATTCTTGAGAGCAACATTACTGAGAGATGTTACTGGGATATGTGTTGTAGCAGACACAACAGGCTCGACCTTGTCATCTGCGCTACTTGAGGACTCGCTTCAGCGTCAGTAGTCGCCCATGTTCCCAGAGTCTTCGGGCTTCAGTACACACACTAGAGTAGTGACACACATGATGTGTCCAAATGATGATCTCTACTCCATCATTGAGCGGGTGACATTGTTGAATCTTCCTAGTACAACGATGCGTGAGTGCCAACTACACTTGTTTGTTGCCTTGACTGGCATTAAAGCAATCGTCAAGTCAGAGTCCTGCACAGTCGTGTCCACTACGCCAGCAGTTGAGGACAGTGTAGAAGATCCAACCACACGGATAGAGTCACCTTGTCAACAGGAGCTGAATTCTTTCCTCGCGTTTTCATCTGTTGGTGACCTTGCTGATCACTTTGATGCTGAGAGTGGCAGTACTTGTATGGACGACATTTCCACATGCTCTACGGACTCTTACAATTCCTCTTTCTCCTTCTCTCTCGTCACGCGACTGCTCATCCCTCCTTCTCAGACAGAAACGGGCGGGATGTCACACCTTGAGCTGCATCCGATTGTCCAACATCTCAGGATACTGCAAGTTTGGTTGACCCATAGGAGGATGCCGAAGCACCGGCTCCATCGTCTTCAGCAGCAGAGATGCAGATGGGTTGTGCTTGGGATTTCTATAGTATGTGTGTGCAACATCCAATGGGACAGGGATGATCCTACGCGAGGCAAACATGGACCACCTCCACATGTCCGAGATAGATTACGCTCACTTACAGGAGCATGTAGAGATGCTGTAGCGGGAGGTGATGGCAACCGGGGAGCGAGTGTCAGAGCAGGGTAGCACCACTACTATCGGCATGAGCTTTCCACTATCAGGATCTTACACACCCATACTCGGGGAGGATCCTATAACAGCTTTGAGTATGACATCCGGTAGAGACATTACCACAGGAGAGGCGAGCATACCTTCGGTTTCCGTCATTCTCATTCCTGTGGACTCCGTCATCACTCCTCTTTCTACTCCTGCTGCCATCATGCATCTTCATACACCTGATTTAGGTGCTTTATCGTTATCTTCATCTGTGTGTGGTGGTCCGGTTTGTCGTTCCAGCCCTCCTCCTCTTGTGGCAGTACATCCCTATTCTTCAGGGTGCTCTATCCTGCCTCAAAGGCTAGCTCCACCACTTCATCCACGCTTGCATGTTGCTCACCCATTTCCTTCCCTCAAGCATACACTGATGCATCACGATAAAATGGAAAGAGGAGAGACTGTGAGTTGGGACCCTTGGCAGTCACGCGAGGATTGGTACACTCCAAGTGATGCAGGGGCGACGTGAGGAGCCGTAGCCGGAGACACCACTTTGTCTTTGAGGGTGGGAGCAGACTCGTAAGTGACAGTGCGAGCTTTCTCTGTGTGATGGAGAGACCACATGATTTATTGCCCAGGATCTGTTCAACTACGTTATCAGCATCTCCATGGACGACATCGACGTCAGGTTCATCTGCCTAGGGGGAGTGTTGTGTGGACCTTGACTTGACGCAACGTCATGGGAGATGCATGGCGAGGGGTCCATGCTCTGCTATGAGCATAGTACTGCACCCGACGTATGGTACATGCTATGTTCCTGCACAGCTGCATGTGGATGGTAGAACTCTATTGGCAGAGACCTGGATACTTTGTGGGTTGTACCAATGTCACGAGGAGACCATGTGATTTTGTATCTTGGCGTGTGGCCATAATGTATGTGGCATGTGCATGCAAGTTGGATTGCTCATAGTGGTCGAGACCCTGACTGGTGGTGAGTTGCACCCGTGTTACGAGGAGATCCCACTATGATCATGTGTGTTAGTTGATGATGCTATTCTTGCCAGCAAACGGACACTTGTTGGATTGCGCGTAGCGGTTGAGACCCGTGCACTAGTATCGCTAGTGTCACGAGGAGACCCTCTTATCATCTGACTTGTGTATGATGTGCATGACTTCTCGGCTGGTCGAGACACGAACACTTGGTAGGATGTTCCAGTGTCATGAGGAGACCTTCTGGTCTTGTGTGTGTGTGTGTGTGTGTGTGTGTGTG
>SZWC01002141.1:159745-188080 GCA_023375785.1 Penium margaritaceum | reverse complement strand
CACACGCACACACACACACACACACACACACACACACACACACACACACACACACACACACACACACACACACACACACACACACACACACACACACACACACACACACACACACACATGGCAAAATTTGTCTAGGACATGCAGGCCCATGCTGTATGAGACATGAGCTCTGGTGGTGAGCAGGAGAATAAAGATTTGGCTAAATCTGGAACTCATGAATTATGACTCAATGAGGGCGTACAATGAGCCCTACTAAGAGCTTATGTACTGGGGATTGGCGGCTAGCCCACCAGGCCCCGTCATCGCCATTGTGCCAAAAGGCGTGAACGAGGAATACACATGAAACAAAATGTGAAACCACACAAGGGAGTTCTCCTAAGGCACCAGAACACTCAACTGTGAGCCCGGATCTTGACCAACAAGAATGTATGCAATGTACCCAAAACACATCTAACAATCCAAGCGAGGCAAGTCTAGGCCTCTCGAGACAGTGGAACATGTAATTAGGTGTCCGGGTCTTGGCCACATGTAAACTACAAATGTCTGATGAAAGTCAACAAAGACATGATCAATCAGCACTAGGTCTCCCAAGGTACCGGCACAAACCACTGTGTACCCAGGTCTAGACCACAAGGAGAATGCACAACCTGTCAGGGACAATGTATGGCAAATCATTATTGGGTTTCTCGGAGCACAAGCACAAAGCACCAGTGCACGAGTCTCGACCACCAAGAAAACACTGTCAGCCATACTTGGGTGAACTAGGTGGTTAGAATGCGCCATAGGTGTCACAGAAGGTGTGACACAGCTGTTGTAGAACCATCAGCACAAACTAGGAAGCTCTCACTAAGCATGACTGCATGACAATCAGACAGCTCAAAGCCCATGCACCAACAACACACACACACACACACACACACACACACACACACACACACACACACACACACACACACAAAGTTACTATCACTGCAAGTGATTGACTTTGATAGAAGCTCTTGAGTGCTACGTCGTTTGCCACGTGATGGGGTACACAGTACTGGATTTACAACAAGATTGGTATGGAAGTAACCCAGTCTAAATGTGCATGAGAGATTTGGAGAGCATGTTCATAATGACCAGATTGAAAATGCTTAGTTTCTTAGTAGCATGACATGGAACAAGTGTAGCACTGGGAAACATGCATCCACATACACTCGTGGTTGTGTGGGATTACTGTGATTTAGTCATGCATGTGGTAAACAAGTGATGCTAGGTTGCTAATCCCTTGGGACCACATGATCGGATTGTTCCGACGTGTGAGAAATCACCCGAGAGCAAGCTTTCTCACTGGTGTGGTTTGATCCCTGGGTTGCGTCCGGGCCCCACTTTGAATGTCTTGAGTGGGTGGCCTGGTCAACCATCATGTATCACCTTGCTCCCTTTTGACTCTATCTTCTGTTCCCTTGTAGCTATACTTCAACCAAGTGTCGAGCTTGACGTATCCATGACGTTGGTGCACACCGTGTGCTTTGTTTCCTGCTAGGTTTACTGTGCTAGTGAGCCTTAACTGCCTACTAGTATCAGAGCAAGAGACTTACTTCTCTACCCAATACAGAAGGTTTCTTCCTCCCATTCCCTATCCAAGTCAGCTCGTCATTACAGTGGCTGCTCACCTTTGCAGCAACACACCTTGCCTCTGCAACCGTGGTCACGTGCATGACTCACGCCTAGCCAGGTTTCTGAGTTCATTTACAGCACGCAGTGGTGCATTTGTACTCACGGCCCAGGTGCAGCTGCCACATCTACCACAATGTTTTTTACTCTTGCCGGCGAACTCATCTTTTGCACGCCCTGGCGCTTCGTTGTTCGAGGCCACGTGCATTCCCATCCAGATACTCTCTCTTTCAGCCACATGTACGCAAGCAATCAATGATCTCTTCTGACTTTGACTGTGACTTGGCCGGTACCACACTTACCTGAGCAGCAACCAACACCAAAGTTTAGCTATGGCCAATGTTGCTACAGCAGATATCTGCTGTGCAGCTACGTTCTGCTACCCTCAAGCAGCTGTCTACTCGTTGCTTCTGCGCTTGCCAGGACAACTGCCATAGCAGTGCAAACCACATGCAATCTACATACCCGTCACTTCCTATGCAGCAGCAATAGCAGCAACTTGGCCTCTACCACACTTGCCGGAGCGGCAGGTTGCATCAGTGTCGGTAACACTTTCACTGCTGTTGTAGCATATAGAGACTGTCGCATCTACTTTTTTCCACTCTCTAGCATTCGTCTACCCGCTAAGGGTGCACACTAGATCCACAGAACCGAGGTTCGGATCCGAGGTTCCGGATCCGGAACCGGATCCGAGGTTCCAGATCCATGGGACCAGATCCGATCCGAGAACCGAGGGTCTAGCGTGGTGTCATTCTGTGTAGATATAATGCATGTTATGCTTGCATTCAAAGACATTTAGTATGTTATATACATGGTTTTCTCCTACATTAACGTGCCATTTAACTTGTATGTGAAGTGTGCCATGCTTAGAAGTGTCATTTCTGCTAAAGTCATGCATAGAATCATGTTTACATCCTGCAAAAAAAAAGAGCACATCTACTGGATCCGACCTGAATCCAAGGATCAGATCCGAGGTTCCATGGAACCGCGGATCCAGGACCCGGAACTGAGGTTCCGGATCTGTAGGTAGGAACCGATCCGAGGTTCCGGTTCTATTCTGGGAACCGCGGATCTGACCCGGTGTGCACCCTTCCTATCCGCCGCCACTGTGCTTGCCAGAACAATTGCCATAGTAGTGCAAGCAACCATCACTACTTGTGGAGCAGTAGCAGCTTCAACGTGGTCTCTGCCATTCTTACCATAGCAATAGACCTTACCATAGGCAGAAACTTCCACAACTGTTGCTCGGCTAGATAACAACTGTCACAGCTGTCCCTTTGTCATCCTCGAGCTGTTGCCTACCTGGGCAGGTGAACCTCAGACACACTCGCTTTACCTCCAGATACAGACACTACTCCAACCACACTAATTTTCGCACGTGAGCGTTATCCCATCCACGAGGAGGTTGCGTACTACAAGAAGAGAGCCGAGTGCAATGTGTCGTTGCGCCACCGCCACCACAGTCCAGGGTACTACCCTGGAGAGGACTACGATCCCACGGGCAACTACGAGCGGGAGGAAGCTGTTGAGCACACCCTCCGCTGCGAGTCATATTCAGGCAACTCACCAATGGTACAGAACGCGCCAACCACAGGACCACCATGAGATCAGCGTCATCCTCCATCTCCTGTAAGCCCTTCCATTGTCCATAGAACACGTCGGCAGGGTCAGTGTACTGCCCCTGGTGGGGCGGCACCAGCAGCACCAGCAATAGCTCGTATGCCACCTGCTCTTCACCGTTATGCCTCTCCAGTGGCTTCTGTCTTTAAAGCTGCCTCCTCGAGTCACTATGACATCCTTTCTGTTCTGGAAGGAACAATTTTCTCCATTGCTACTTTCTTTCCCACTTTTCCTACCACTACACGCTTTGCCCAAGTAAGCAGTGCCTCTAGTAAGGCAATTGACACTTGTTCCACAGCTGTAGTCGACTAGGGACTTTTTGGAGCCGCCACAGTCAACGTTGCCAAACATGTTGCCGCTACAGCAGATGTAGTAGCATTAACAGCAGCAATACCAGCAACCCAGTGTTGACCTAGGGTCTCGGGTTGATCCTGTCACAGCGGCCTCGGAACCTCCATCCACATCGGGGGGCATCGATGTGGGTCGATTTTGCCAGTAGTGCGAATTGGACCCGTCCCAACCGTCCCCCCTCTTCCCCCCCACCCCCAAACTCCTCTTGCAATGATCGACCATGTCTGACACAAGCGAGCAAACGTCCATCCCGTATTTTAGGGCCGGCCTCATGCCCCTGGCCCCTCCCCGCCATCCTCCCAGCACTCCCATCCCCACCCCATATTACCACGTAAGGTTCTGAGCTCATACTTAGGTTTGATATGCAAACCTTGGTATTCAGCTACAAACCCCCATAATCCACAAATATATCTTCAAACTAAGAAATCAAATTTCAAATTCAAACTTCAAATCTGTATCCTCAAACCTCAAAATTCTTACTTCCACTGTTATAGAGTTCAAAACTCCGAGTTGTAGCCTCAAAAAATTGGTTTCCGAGGTTTGGCATTTGACATTTGCACTTTTGTTAAATGTTAAAATTGGAATCGTGATTTGTAATCTTTAATCTTTCGACTCCACACAAAAAAACTCCGTTTGTGACAGCTTGATGAGAATTAGTCTTTTCATATGGAATTACCAGCTAGCAGAGTCCTGGATATCAGTAGCTGATGTGTCTGCGAGTCATTACGGCTGACCACACGAGGACGCGGAAATTCGAGCAACCACGGAGATAACCCAGATCTGCACCAGAGAAACAAGGTTTTTTATGAGCATGTGGAATCTAGGAAAGTCCAGAATCAAGCACAACCGCACCCTCATTTAAACCTAGGTTCTGGGGTGGCCGAGATGGGAGGGATTGCATTGATCTGCCGGGATGGAAATCGGGGTTCGGGGTGGCCAGGTCAACACTGCAACAGCCACTGCACTTTCTATTGCAGTGGCCTCCATCCAGAATTCTACAACCCAAGCCTTCTCTGCACATTCCGCAGCAGAATTCAGCCTCCATACCTGACTTATTGGCTCCACAGCTTCTGCCATCTCCACTCTTACAGGTGCCGCCTTGATGAGCGCTGCATGTCTCATTGTCTCCATGTCTTCCACCATAGCTTTCATCACAACGTCGGCAGCAGCAGCACTACCATCTCTGTTTCCCTGCATCATTAGCTCTGGTGAGCTTGGCACACTCTCTCCCTTGCACTCTCCCTTTATTGCCTCTCTCTGTGGTCGTGTTTGTGCGTCCAGGTCTGTTGCCTCGTAGCACATCTTTGACGGCCACACTCACTGTTATTTCCCATGCCCACAAGGGCAGGGGAAAATCTGCCAAAATTTCCTTGGCAGAGTTATGTTGTTGGCATCATGCGGGTTGACGATGACCAATACCTCGAACTGCAAGTAGAGATGTAGCAAGAGCGTGCTACCCTCTAAGCAGCCCTTACTACCCCAGTGCAATGCAGAGGAAAACTTGCATAGTGAGCAGGCTGATTTGGAGACGTTCGCTGATCACATAGCTGACCTAGTCCTCAATCATCTCCAACCCACACTACACTCCACTCCCTCTACTTCCACTTCTGCCGGCATTCCTGGTGCATTCTCCACCTCAAACGCTTATGCATCCACTGCCTTAGGCTCACTCTCCTCTGACCCTCTTGCAGTCACCGCTGCAGACAGTGCAGAAGCCGCCAAAGCACTTGAGGTACCCACGCATCGCAAGCCTGACCTTGATTTACTTCCACCCCATTTTACTTCCAACCTCACCTTCTCCTCGTAGGAGGTTCGCTTCAGTGCATTGGTATAAACACAAGCAGCTTCGGGAATACTACCATGAACCTAACCCCTCAGCTCTTCCTCCCTTTGTCCCAATCCATGATGAGTCTGCACAAGCGGTCTGTCCTCTCATCCGTGCTACACCCAATGATCTCACTGACAAGATTGGGTCCTACGACGTTAACACTACACGCCACACACTTGGTGACCCTGTTGGCGCATGTGCTCTCATCAAGCATCGCACCACTGCCACAGGTCATGCTGCACAAAATCTCCTCACCGCCCAGTTCAACACGCCATCTATGCGTGCTGATGAGACTTCCGATGCCTGTTGGACTCGTAGTCTCTGTCTTCTACATAACCTAGG
The DNA here is from genome assembly GCA_023375785.1 of Penium margaritaceum. Taxonomy (NCBI): domain Eukaryota; kingdom Viridiplantae; phylum Streptophyta; class Zygnematophyceae; order Desmidiales; family Peniaceae; genus Penium; species Penium margaritaceum. Next base: position 182,283 of record SZWC01002141.1, on the reverse strand, counting down.
CAAAACAGCACCTGTGCAGCTTCTTGTAGTCCTCTCCATTGTCATCTCTAAACTGTCTGACATTTTCAAGGAGTTCAAGGCCTTTGAGCTCAACCGTCTCGCTACAGAGCCCGTTCTAGACATCTCTCGATCACGTATTGGTGATCTCTGGGAGTTCACCTCTCAGTGCCTCACCAATTGGTGGAGCGCACTACAAAGCAATCGCATCCATCGTACAACAGTTGCATTAGGCACCAATGCACTACCGTCCTCATCAGCCTCCTCGTCAACTTCATCCTCATCCACCTCCTCCACACTGGCCGTTTTACTCCTCAGCTAGGACGGGGGGAGGGGGTGGAAGTGGTTGGGGAAAAAGCCGAGGTGGCAGCGGGTCAGGTGGACAAGGCGGGAGTGGGAGAGGAAGGGAGTTTGGTGGCTCATCCTCCTCATCCTACTTCTCCTCCTCTAGCATTGTTACGTACTAGAACTACGGTGCCTCTGGCCATTTGGCTCTGAAGCATCCAGTGCCACATTACAACACCCACCTTACATCTGTGATGCAAGCACATTGGCCACGCACCTCCAGGATCTCCGACAGCTCTGCCTGTATGTCCACCTCTACTAACTCGTCCTGCCACAGCCCATCTTCATCCATCAATGCAGCAGCATACACCACCACTACACTACCACCTCCAACCCCTACCCCTGGCATGGCCCCCAGGTTTTGAGGGGCCTGCCTCATGACCCTTCCTCCGGTCCCTACTTTCCTTCTGCGTAGGCCTCACCTGCCTACCCGTCTTGGTGTGTCTCCTCTGGCGTTGTAATCACCCCTGATCCACCAAAGGACAACCATCAGTTGGATGTCGTTCTCTCCCATGCAGTCCACTAGCATCATCTCCATGATCAGGAAGGTGAGAGTAGGTGTTTGGGGTCGGATTCACTTGAGTGTGTAGTAGATAGGGACTTGCGTGGATCTACATCTCGTCATGTCCAGGGGTGTTCACTAGTTAATGTTTCATGGATTGAGGAGTGGCATTCTGTTTGCTTGCCTCCTTGTCTTCCCGCGTGCGGTGAGCAGCTCTTACCCCACTACGCCATCATAGCTGTCAGACATATCGTTGCTTCTGTTCATGTGTAAGGTGGCTTTGGATCCTTGAAAGGGAGACACCCGTCACATGAAATCCTTTCCATCCTCGTATGTCTTGCTTGGTCTTGTTGGATCTGTTCGTTTTTTCCGCACTGCCTCCGGCCAACTTCTCCCTGTTCAGGAAATTGGGGTAGTTTGATTTGTTGGACGAGGGAGAACTGTTCTTGCCCCATGTGTAGTACGTTCCCTCTCTTGAGTTGAACCTGCTCTCTGTTACGACACTCGATGACTAGGACATGAACTTCACCTCCAGCTGTGGCATTGCATCCATTCCGCATCACACCACTTGCTGACTCTTGCTGCAGGATACTGGTTGCTACTGCCTATTTTGTGTCCCATGTTTTTCCCTTGCACCTGCCATTTCAGGTTTTAATCACATTGCACACTATTCCTCTCCTACGTATACATAGCTGTTACATTGTTGCTTCTATCACATTCATACTACTGCCATTGATAGCCTGATCTGTGTACTTCTTGGTGACGGTCTTAACGCCTCTACTTTTCATGCCCCTTGCCTTAGTGACTGCCTTGACTGTGCTCAGTGCATGATGCTTTGGTCTCCATCTTCCATGCATGTTGACTGCGCGTCATGGCATCCATGAGCCGGAGGTCCGTAGCTCGCTTTGCATCCTCCATGGTAGCTGTACCTGCACAAGTGACTGATGCAGGCTCACTAGAATCCGCAGACAATACCGCCACTCGGCTATCAGAACTTTTGGTGCCGGTAACGGCTTATCCTGCATGAGCCACCAATGCTGAGGCATCCAGTGATATTGCCTGATCCACCTTTCAGCGTAAGTCCGACCGCCTCCACACTGCACCATGCAATTTCCACTCAACAGCCTCGATGCACGTGTTCAGATCCTTGACGTCTAATGCCACTACACAATGACCCGTAGCATATGCCTTGCTCCAACGTGTGCTCTTTGCACGCAGCTCAAGCGTGAGGTCTTACAGGTGCCTGGCAGCTCGTGCCACTACACCCTCCTAGTCGCAAAGTGCAGAGTGTAGACGCTCGAGCACATGGACTAGCTTGGCTACTGGTGCATCAGCTACTGTTCGAGATGCGTCCTCTATTGTAATGAGGTGCCCCCTATTTTTCTAGCCTACACGGGGTCTTGTCCGGGTTTCGGGAGTACTCAAGGAATCTTTCTGTCTTCCGGATATTCCGGGCGGAATTCCACGGGAAGTCCGGCTCGACCCCGATGGCTCGCAGATGTGAGGATGTGAGGATGCAAGGATGCGAAGATGCAAGGATGCGAGCAGCGAGCGAGCAAGCTCCACACGCCAAGGAAGTGTTTTGCTCGTATCTTCGCGTGGCATTCCGAACATGCCATGCGGGAGTGGCTTTCCTCCTCTCGGCGAGTAGCGCACCAGTGACACTACCCACCGAGGGAGTGTCTCGAAACCGGACGCTGGCAACCGCAATAGCGGTTCTTTTGGTGGCGTGCGCAACAACATGACTGCATTCACCACCGGGAAGCTTACGCGGTGAACTGCGACGCACGCAGCGGCTCGTCAAGAGAGAGGACAGACCGTTGATCTCAATGATCGACGGCCTAGTAGTTCTTGCACCAGGCATTAGGTACGAGTAGAGCACCAGGTTTAGGTGCAAGCAGAGCCCTGAGTTCAAGGGCAAGCAACTAGCTACCGCAAGCTAGGGAAATAGTAGGAAAGGGCCAAGACCAGCTGGCCGAACAGTATAATTACTTTGTACTTTTTTCATTGTGATTCACCTGTAAACCTGTGGCTTCCAAACATCTCCAAGTCTATCTTTTTGCTGCAACTATCCTCTCCACACACACCAAGGCTAAATCTCCAGAGAGCACACACTCTCACATCTATGACGGTTGTACCTCCACAAACAGCTGTGGCAGTGGCGCCATCCATAGTGGACGTGCTGGCGACCTCGATGTCTCCTGCCTTTTTGAGTGCCCCCTACGTATGTGTACCTACAATGGCTGATGCTGCGACTGAGGGAGCAACTACCCCTACAAAGGCCGTACCAGCTGCTACAAGGGCACCAACCATTGTTGTGTCTGCACAACAATGGTTGGTGCAAGGGCATCCACTGCTGGCATCTCGTCTGCAGCAGCGGCTACTACAGCTGGTAGTGTCACAACATCGGTGGCTACCAACACGTCGAATGCTCGGACGTCTGTTCCACATGTGTCGGCTGTCACCGCCACTGCTACTGTTGCCTCGTCCACTACTACTGTCAAACCTGCCTTTGTGGTCCCGGCCTATGGTGCGTCAACTGTAGTCTCCATCTCCATCTCCATCTCTACGTCCGCCTCCCACTCCGTGTCAGACCACTCGTCCGCCTTTGATTCCGTGTCGGACCACTCCTTGGATGACTCGTCCTCAAGGAGAGTACCCCGTCGTGTAGCACTATCGGTATCATCCCTCCTGCACTCTCCAGTGGTCATCGGCGAACACTCCATCCCCCCCTCGACTGACACGCTGGCAGAAGCTGAGAAGGGGTCAGCTCCGCGGTAATTTTTGCCATTGCTACTACTGTCCCTGCCTCTTGGGTACGTCTAGCCAAACGTGTCGTCCGCTGCCTCGGGTACCAAGTGTGAGCGTGAGGAGTGCGAGCTGAAGAGACTACCACAGAAGTAGAGGGATGACTCCGACGGACTCCAGGACAGAGCGGAGGACGTTAGATGTAGAGCTAAGGTCAAGATGCGTGGCACCGTCAGGTGACGCCACTGACGAAGGTGAGGATGGCCAGGAGGAAGACGGGGGTGTCTGTGACAGCATGGTAGTAAGGGCCTTCTCAAAGACCACATGGTCTGTGAGTTGTTGTACCATGCGCTTGAGACCCTGGAGCTCAACGTACAACACCACCATAGCTCCAATAAGCGGTGCCACAGTATCGGGCGACAACGTCTCTGAGTCGGATGGTGAAGAAGAAGGATGAGACCATATCCAAGGCGGTCGCCATCCAGCATGGCACTGGCAACACTGGCACCAGCCATGGTGCTGATTGCCACAATCCTTGGAGGCAAAACCGTTAGATGCCGAAGGCGTGTGCCACGGCTGCAATTGCCACTGTGGACATGGCACCTGCCATGTAGCAGTACCGGTGCCAACCACGACATCGGTTGCACTTCCTGCCACGCGAGTGTGCTCATCTCTGGATTTTGGCATGGGTGACACTCGTTCCCACTGGCAGAAGGCCACAAGGGGAGGTGGGCGATTGAAGCATAGTCTCTCAGCGTTGCTGTAATGCTGTCACAAGAACAGCCACCACCACGTTGGTGGTGCCTTGCTATACGACTACTACGCGATTGCTATGCTACAATCACGTGGCTAACGCAATGTGCAACCTCAAGTCCCTTTCGATGCTACAGCTACTATCGCTGCTGCCTACGGCCGCTATCAATACCAACAGCGGTGGTCCTCGCCACACTTCTTGCGGTTTGTATTCCTACAGGTAGTGCTGCTACGGCTACAACTACTCCTAATGCACCGGTCGCCGTCACCAACCAACGGTTGTGAACTTCGGCCACCTTTTTTCCACTGCTACAGTCGCCGTCCTTTTTTTGTGGGGGTTCACCAAATACTCTGGTGCTGGTGTGATACCCCTTCTTAGGGGTTTTTCTCTATTGCCCCACTTATGGACCCCCTGTCCTGGTTTGTTTTTCTTTCCCAGCTCGACCCTCGCGGCGATCAAAGTGGAGAGGGAGGCTTGCTCCTCCCCTCGCGCGCAGCCGGCGGAGGCCGCCTGTCGGCCTCCACTGCGCCTCTCGCCCAGCAGGAGGCTGGAGTTTGGTCGGCACGCTCCGGCTCCTATGCCTGCGCTTGGCCGGTGCTCTGTCGCGCCCTCCGTCGGCACAACAGGCCCCGACGGGCACCTCCCAAGACGGGGTCCCCCACGTCGGATCCCCCTCAAACCCAATGGCAACAGCTGTTGCAGCAACTACTGCTGCAGTTGCTGTAGAAATGGTTGCTACATTTGCTGTAATTATTGCATCGGTTGCCGCAACTACCTCAACTGCTTGTTGCCGCTGTTGGAGTTGCTCGCCACCGCTGCAGCTACCCGTTGCTGCAGCTGCTATTATTGCTACGACTACTATGTTGGATGGTGCGGCTGTTGCAATTGCTCGCAACCACTACTACAACTATTCATTGCCACTGCGGCTACAGTTGTTGCTACAGCTCCTGGTGCCCTCCGCCGCTACTATTGCAGCTACTCGCCGCCACCGCTCCTATAGCTCCCAGCCGCAACTACAGTTGCACGTCGCTGTTGCTGCAACTGGCGTAGCTCCTGCTACCATTGCCCTTGCTACTGTAGCTACGTGCCGTCATTATTGCTACTATAGCTGCTTGCCTCTGTTGTAATAGCTCCCACTGCTACTATGGCTGTCGCTCTTTGCTGCTGCTACAGCTGCTCGCCACCGCCATTGTTTCAACCTCTTCAACAACCGTTGTTGTTGTTACTACAAAGGCTGCTATTGCCGATGTGGCTTGCGGCTGCTGCCGCTGCCTCCACTGCCTGCGCTATTATGCAGTCATGGTGGGTCCTCGCAGGACCTGCTGCTACTGCTCTGGGTTGCTTCCGCTGCAACCACTCACTGTTGCTGCTGCTCCGTCTCTGCTATACAACACAATGAGCTGTGGCTCGCTCGCTCCAATACCAAAATGCAATTGCTAGGAAGCTTGCTAGCACAGTTGCCAATGACTGGCGTCAGCGCTTAGTCAGCTCGCGACATCAACGCAAGTTGGACGCAAAACGGCAAGGGTCTGGCTAGGCGACAAATAGAGTGTCAAATTTGCTTTCATTTATAAAACAAATGTAAAGAAAGTTACAGCAATGAGCCACAGCCACCTAAACAGCATTGAGGCCTGGTGCGCAGCCAGCACGGCCAGGGGCGCATTTGGTTGTGCACCAGGCGTAACTCGCGCAAAACTACGCAAACTGCCAGAACGGCCCAGCCGAGGCTAAGACACTCGCCCGGTCGTAACTTCCTACACAAGCGTTAGAATGACGCATTGTTTGAACCAGAAGGCCAGCACAACAAGCCGGACAAATCCTTAACATGCAAGGCAGGTCTCCTTGTGACCCTATGACAGGTCTCCGGCTGCCCGGATCTTGACCATCGAGAAAACTTTAGCAACTATACACCCTCAAACCTGGATTCTAGAACGAAGAAACTACATCACACCAGCAACATCGTAGGTGACAATGCAGTTTTGGTATCTCTAAAGGACATGTGGTGCCACAATCGTTGTGTGGAGCAGGTTTGGCTCAAGGCCCACACAACACTGTCTGTTGTGTGCCCCCCCCTCCTCCCATCGGGAGAAAACCTGGACACCTTGTGCAGAAAACATGGTACTAAATTACTTGGATACCCCCATTTTGTCTCCCATGCAAGTTCAATCAAGGTCTCGTGAAGGGGTGCAAGATCCTCAACGGTGAGCTACACCACAATGGCCAGCAAGGCCAGAACCCCCCACGACCCGCATGCCTTGCTGAATAAAACATAGTTTTCCACCATAGGTAGGAGAGCAGCTAAGGGACTCAGATGGTAGTTGTGCATCATGGGAGGTACATTGTGACTCGGGAAACCGGCACTGTTGACAAGGAGAAAGGCTGTCAAGTCATAAAAGATTCCGCGGAAAGACAGGGATGTGTTCCAAGAAAACCGATCTGCAAGCTGGTAAACTTCGTGGATCCTTCAATCACATCAGTTGGGTGATGTAATCACCCGTATGGTGTGTAGTGCATAGGTACGAGCCGAAGTCCTTGCACTATCATATCTTACACCCCCCTGAAAATGGCAGCAATACCCTATCAAACCACATGAGTTGCATTCCATATTACGCGTACATTGGCCGACAATGCACTAGCAATCCGTCTCATCACCAATGTTTAAATCCATCTCAAGTCTGTTAAATACATTAAATGTTTTTTCAGCCGTGCCCATGAGGGACACCAATCGAGAGCACACCAGTCATTTCATTTTCAACCATGGGCACCACTCTCATTTTGTTTTCGACTATGGATACCGCTGACATACCGTTTTTTACTAGGGACACCGCCGTCATTTTGTTTTCGACTATGGACACCGCTGATCTATTGACCTAAACGATGGGTGTATTACAACACCATCCTTTCATTATTGGTTGGTTGTTTTAGTAACAAGCTCTACAGAGCTGAGCTAGGCCTAGTTCTGTGAGGGGTCTCTCAGTAGCGAGTAACTAGCCTAGAGCAGCTGCTTGGGGCTAAATCACAGTTTGAGTAGGCATGGTCCCACACTAATTGCTTTGCACTGCTACCCCCTCTAACTGCTCTGAGACTTCGTGAGTGAGAATCTCTGCGCTGAGGAGTTAGCGCTAGAAAGGTAGACAGAACTGAGTAAAATCTTATTAGCAATTGAGAATGAAGAACAATGGGAAACCCCTCCAAGAACGAGCTCCTCCTCAGCTCTCTAGAGCTTGTTACTCAGTTTTTCAGCCAATGACAAAAATGAGATATTTTCTGGCAAGCAGGGTTTCCTCGGTGAGCCATGCCAGACAGCCGACAACCCAAAACCCGGGCATCGTCCGTTTTCCATGAAAACTGGACACTACCAAAATACCCACGCTGCAAATGCAGTCGTGCGGTCAGAATCATAAAAAAAATAGCAAGGAGTTATGACCACCCAAACCCGGATGGTGTCTAGGCCATAATCACCCCAACCCAACTTTGTCTGAAAAGTCTGCAACTTGGACCCTAGGCTAGACGTGACGCTGCGAGTGCAATGACATGGTCAGATTTAGCACAGGATGGGCACGGGTAGCAACTACAGAGGCAGTGACTACCAGTGATGTGACTGTTGTGGAGAGGTCCGTTGATGGAGCAGAGCACGTCTCACGCCTAGAAAAGAGGCTCCAACAAGACGTGTGTAGACCTCAACACGCATTGGCTCCACCGGATGACGCTCCAGCAACGTCTCATCTCACCGTCAGTCAATTGCACGCCAATGTACACAAGCCGGGAAGACAAAATAGAGCGCAATGAGATGTGTGTAAAAATCCAACATTCCCCGATGACTCACAGGCGAAGTGCACATGGCCGGGCAATGGGATATCTACCAGACCGACTGACTCCTCCACGACAATCAGGCAGATATGCAAGCAAGAGCAGAGATGTCAGCTTACGGACGCACACCGACTGCACTCACAACCTTCTTGAATGAGTCATGCTTCAGCGCCTTGGTCAAGAAATCAGCCAACTGTCCTGCTGTCTCAACCCACACGATGTTGATACCACTATCATGCAACAACAAACACACGTAGTTATATTCGATACTGATGTGCTTTGTACGTGTGTGATGCATGCCGACATTATCAGCGATGGTCATGGCACTCTCATTGTCACAATGCAACGTGATGCATGCCATTGACTGATGCAACTCTGACAACAGGCGATGTCGCCACATGCTCTCACATGCGCCAGAACCAAGAGCCACATACTCAGCTGCAGTAGTGTTGCGTGCAATGCAGCCTTGCTTACCACTATGCTAGGACAAAACTGTGCCGTCAATGAGAAAGATCCAGCCAGTGTCGTTCATACCATCCGAACTGCTGGCCCAATCACTGTCGGTGTAGCCCACCGCCATAACGAACGGTTGTCGGTGGAACATGTGGCCTCGCCGTAGAGTCGAGACAACATAGCGTAGTACTCAAATTGTGGCCTCAAAGTGGAGGTGATGCGGCTCCTGGTAGACCTGGGCCAGGAGGTTGACGGCGAATACAATGTCCGGATGCGTCGTCGACACCAGGAACATCAGTGACCCGATGATGCGTAGATATGCGATCATGTCAGCTCGCTCTCCCACCACGGCCAGATCAAAGCTCTTCAGTTCCGCACGACCATTGGGTGGCATGGGTGAGGATGCGATCTGCACGAGGGGCAGATCCTTGACAAAGCAAGGAGACAGGATCTAAACAAAGGTGGTCTGATGGACGCGCAAAACATCTTGGGAGCAATCATGCTCGAACTCCATATCGAGGAAGACTCAGGCAGACCCGAGATCCTTCATCTGCTAGGAAGTGTGCTTCCAGTCCTTGACACGCTAAATGGTACCTGTGCTCGATGACAAAATGAGTAGGTTGTCTACGTAGACCATGACAACGTCAAAGATCTGGTATCGCGGGCCAATGAAAAGCACTACATCTGTAATACTGCAAAGGAGGCCGTCGCTGAGGAGCCTGCGACTGATCTCTAGGTTCCAGTACCAAGGTGACTACTTCAGGCCACAGAGGGCCTTCCGTAGCCTTCAGACCTTGCCAGATCCATCATTGAACCCTAGGAGTTGTATCATGTACAGCTGCTCGACCTCCAACGAACCATGGAGAAAGGTGTTGCTCACGTCCACCTGATGCAGCTCCCACCCGTGTTGGGTAACTAGGTCAAAGAGGGTCCGAGTGGTGGAGAAATGGCCAACCTGAGTAAAGATCTGGCCGTTGTCGACCCTAGGGACCTGAGCAAACCCCTTGGCTATGAGGCGGGCCTTGTACTTGCCCAAGGACCCGTCGGGCTTCCACTTGCGCCGGAGGACCCATTTGGCACCGATGGCCTTCCTGCCAGGGGGAAGGTCTACAAGGTCGTAGACATGATGCTACTAGATGGTGGCGAGCTCGTCGGCACACGTAACCTCCCAGTGTGTGCCCTTAAGAGAAGGATGAGCTTTGCGAAGGGTGGCTGGGTTGTTCGGGCGTGCCAAGGAGTGGATTGTGAGGGCCTGCGTGTGTCTGGTCCCAAGTGGGATGCGTGTGAGTGCGACTGTGACGGCCTACTCGTGCTCCTGATGGAGCATGACGTAGCCTAGTCCGGGACCTGGGTGGAGGTCTATATTGACAGCCGATGTGGTTAGGCCGAGGGCCTTGGTGTGAGGGTCCTCACTCACGACCATGGAAGTAGGTCTGTTGAGCGACGACGAGACACGTAGGGCCACAGGGGGCCAAGGCACCAAAGACCACTGTGCCGCGGTTTGTGCGCTCCCTGACGGCCTGGGTGGGAGGCTGCCGCCCGGGCCACGTGTGTAGTACGGTACGGTGGGAGACGTAACAAAGGGAGTTGCCGGGGGCGAGTCATAGAGGCTTGCAGAGGCGGACATGGATGCTAATTTAGATGGCCGAGGGGATGTGACCTGAGCTGCCGGTCCGGAGGGACCAGCCAACGAGGCCGGGCCTGCCGATCCGGAGGGACCAGCCGACGAGGACGGGGCTGCCGGTCCGGAGGGATCAAAGGACAATACCGGGGCTGTCAAATCTGACGGACCAGCAGACCAGACCGGAGATGCCGGTCCCAACAGACCAACAGACAAGAGCGGGGATACCAGCCTGGAGGGACCAGCGGACGCAACCAAGGCAGCCGGTCCAGAGGGACCAGAGGGCAAGTCCGGGGAGGCCGGCCCACAGAGACCAGCTAACACGACCGGGGATGCCGGCCCGGAGGGACCGGCGGACACGACTAATAATGTTGGCCCAAGAGGGCCTGCAGACGCAATTGGGGATGTCGGCTCAGGGGAACTAGCGGATGGAGGCGATGTGCCGCCCGGAAGTGGTAGGACGAAGGACGGGCTCACCAATTTCCCACGTGACGAGAGGGACATTGACAAGTCAGAGCAAACAAGGTCATGGGAAAGAGCTCCTTAAAGAAGAGAGCATCGTGTGATTCGATGATGCAGTGACGGGAGGGATCCCAAAAGCGCCAGGCCTTGGACTCACGTGAAACACCGAGGAAGGTGCAAGGACGCCCGCGAGGGGCAAGCTTGTCGCCCTGCTGTGGGGAAGGCATCCACACAATGGCCACGCAACCAAAGACGCAGGCTGAGCGGAGATCAACCTACACACCACACCAGTGCTGGTAAAGCACTGACTGGCTGGAAAGGGGTTCATGGGGAATCCAGGTTCTAGACCCACATCAAGTAAGTCATGGCCTCAAATTAGAAACCATCAGAGAGGCTAGACTCGATCTTCATGGTGCAAAAGGCCTCGACCATGGTGCGGTTCCACCGCTCGAAACGTCGTTCTGCGCTGGCGTGTAAGGTGCCGACGTCTCATGATGGAATCCACGGGAGGCAAGAAACAGTGTGATCTCCTCCATGAACTCGCCACCGTAATCAGAGGGGAAGCGGCGAAGAGGGAAACCACATCTGCGATCCGCATGGACAAGCCAGTCCTGAATGGTTGAAGTGACAACGCTCTTCTATAGAAGACAGAAATCCCAGCAGTAGCGTGAGTAATCCTCGGTGAGGGTCAGGACATGACATCCATGCTCCCCGATGGCTATGTCAAATGGGGACCCATGACATCAGAATTGACAAAGTCCAGAGGGGCAGACGCATGAGAGGAGGACAGAGGGTAGGTGGATCGGTGCATCTTCCCCTCAGCACAATGAACGTACTCAGTGGGACACGGCAAGGGAAAGGAGGCTGGATCAAGGCCCTTGGCTGGGTAGGTTTGAAGCATGCTATTGACGGCATCACAGTGGACGTGGCAGAGGCGGCGATGTAGGAGGCAAGAATGTTGCGGTGAAAGCGTCCTAGTGACAGATACGTGGCCAATGTCGGCCGACACGGAGGGGACAGGCGGAAGTGTGGACGGACGAGGCACGTGCAACAAGTTGCCACGGGCGGTGGCGTGCAGGACATAGCGACACAGTGCCAACACCAGACGAGTGTAGTACGTCCATGCACAAACAGTCAAGGGCAGTGACAAACAGGAGGTTGAGCTCAAGACCGGGGACAAAGAGGACATCGGTCACAAAGACATCACCAGCGGGATCATGGAAACAAACGGTGCCCACGCCGCCATCAAGTAACACCTGACCAGAGTCCATGCGGACGCCGGTCACATCGACAACCAGGCCAAGTTCATTGAAGACCTAGCAAGAGGCTGTCATTTCATGCGTGGCCCTGGAGTCAATGATCCAGGTCTCGACAAGGTCCTGGACCGGTGTCGCCAGGTTGCTCACAGTCACAAGACAGCAAGCAAGAAACACGAACGCGGTGGAAGGGGGCGCAAAACGATACTGCCAGTCGTCAAGCGAGGCGACGTCATCGCGGAGAGGGACATGAGAGGAGGGCATGAGAGAGGAAGGCTTTTTTGTGGCATAAGAGACAAGCACAGTGCAGACTAAGTCATGCAAGGCGGTGCACAAGAACACGAGGTGACACAGCTCGTACTTCCCTGCGGTGGAGGGCGGGGCAGGCCGGGCTGGAGCGCGATGAACTGCTCCAATTAGCACTCACGCATGGAGGACCCGGGTACATAGACCAAGTACATAGTGGCTGCAACAAAGCCCTAAAGAGAGGAGGGTTGTGCCAGCGACGGGAGGGGGGGCTCGGACGACTGCGAATGGTGCTGCTATAGAGCCGGTGATGACAGGACTGGTGCGGATGACGGAGGAGTGGAGCTGCCGGACAAGAATAAGACAGTAGGGATGGAGACAGCCACAAAAGCAGTGGCGAGACGGCGCTCACGCTAGCGATGCATGGTAGCGATGACGCACGCCGCGTCCGTGGGTAGCAAGCACGTGTACCATTTGTGCCCTGGCTGGCCACAGTTGTGGCAGACTAGGCTACTACCACTGGACCCGGGCGGCTACTGCTTCTGGCCCTTGCCCTTCTTTCCCGTGCGCTTTTTATTTCCTAACGATGAGGAGCCGGTGGATACAACTTAGGTTGCACACCGAATCTGGTTCACAAATCTGAAGCTGGATTCGGATTGGCGAGTCCAAATCCACTGCTGGATTCGGATTCGCGGATCTGAATCCAAGATTTGCGAATCATTGTGGATTCATGAATCTTGGCCAATCCTTTGGTGTGGTCTTAGTTTTGTTGCCAGGAAAATACGTGGTTGTTAAGAAAAATATTGGATGACCTCTAGTGCATCTCCCATTCCTTGCATGAGCAATTTGATAGTGCCCAGTTCGCTACGGAAGCGAAGCATGCCAGTCAGGTCTAACACCTGATTTGCTTGACGCCAGGCTTTGATGACCAGGCTTGACCGATGTATGTGAGTCAGGACTTCGCACGCCAACGGAGTTTTCTGAGTGGTGCGCACTGAATCGTCGCTTGCTCGTGGAAAACGTGCGAGTGAGTGGCGAATCATTTGTTGCCAACTTCATGCATGTGTCATGCCGTTGACCCGGCACATGCACTATTTTCGCAAGTAAGCTCAGCCATCAGCTTCCGAGGTTTCGAAACTTCGGAAGTTGAATTTGTATGCGTCCTCGCTCAACAGTTGGACGTGAAAGGGACCGGCTCCATTTTTTTCTCCCCGTCCTCGCCATGTGTTCCTTCTAGGATTCATTGATGGATTCCCAAATCCCCGAATGAGACCCGACCCTAGATCCGGATTCGGGATTCGTGAAACAGATTCACAAATCCAAGGATTCATGTGCAGCCTTAGACACAACTACGTAGGGAGCAGAAACAGCCATTGAGGCGACGGCAAGGGAGGCAAGGGCCTTTGTGCACTAGATGCACGACTCCAGACGAGCCTCCTTAATCTTGAGGAACAACTCCTATGCCCAGGGCATGAGAGTACCTTGGGCTGTCATCATGGCGAGAACGTCCTGGGAGTAGTGGACGAAGATGTCGGCAAAGATGTCGATGGCCTCGCGCTTGATGGTCAAGAGCACGGAGAAGGGGGTTGGAGCGGCATCGTCCAGGCGGTGAATGTCCTTTGTCTGCTGCCAATAGGAGGTGACGGACTCCGTCTTTCCCATATGGAGGGAGTTGAACTCCCAAAGCAGGCGCCTGGTCTTGGCTTCGCTCGACAGGTGATGTGGGCGTGTAAGAAAGTGCCACGCCATGGTAGGGTATGGAGTGTCGTCGGAGGTGAATTCGTCAAGGAAAGGCTCGAGAGCAAGGCATGTAGCTAGAGGGGCGACGAGGACAATGACAAGCATGACTTTACTAGCATCATTCCGTTGGTTGGCCTGGACGGAGTCGTAGGGCAAAATGTAGTAGGCCCACAAGCCCTCGCCCTACGCCTAGATACAAAAGCTGAGCTCCCAGCTCCGGAACTGCTCACCAGCCTTCAACGGTGGAAGTGGAGACTGAAATTCCTTTGGCCTATGACCGGCACCAAGAGTGAGGCCAAGGACAAATAATACAGTGTGACATTGGCGCTGGGTGTCCTACTACGCCAAGTAGTGTCTGGCGGTAGAGATAGCGGACTAGCATGACTGAGTGGAAGGAAGGGAGGGGGAATGCTAGTGTGGCTGTGCGGTGTCGGCGGCTGTACTACATCAAGCTGCTATGTCAGCGCGGAGAGCTGAAAGTAAATGGCGGCAAGAAGGTCTAGCGAGCCATTGTAGCCGACAATAAAGCCTGCGAGTTATTGATGTTGTTGCTGCTACTGCTGCTGCTGTTAATGCTACTGTTGCTGCAACTGCTATTGTTGTTGCTACTATTGGTGTTGTTGCTACTGTTGTTTTGGAAAACTGTCGTTGTTGCTGTTATTGTAGGTGTTGTTGATGGTGTTGTAGCTACTATAGCTGTGGTGTAGCTTCTGATGCAGTTGCGTTGCATCTGTTGCTATGGTTGCTGCTTCTGCTGTTGCTGGTGCTATAGTAGTAGAGGCTTCCGGTGCTGTTGCATTTGTTCGTACAGCCGCTACTGCTGATGCTGTTGCAGCAGCAACTACTGATGGTGTTGTTGCTGTTATAGTTGTTGCTATTGTTCTAAGAAGAGGGGGCCAGTGGGTCCTCCAACAGAGGACGACCCATCTCCACAGGGGCTATAAGTCATAGTCCCCCACCCTCATTGTTTTTGTCTTGTTTTGTTGTTCCTCCTCCTTTTTTCTTGTTGTTGAGGTCAAAAGTAACATGCACAATGAGGTAGGTACGCTACTGCTCACGTCAATAGTAGTCAACTATGGCTAACATCAGTAGCGGGATGATATTGACCTTGTGATCGCCCTACTACTGTTGCTGTTGCTACTGCTGTAGCTGCTATAGTGATTGCAGCTGCGAGTGCTACGACTACTACGGTTGCTCTTGCTACTGCGGCTACTACAGCTCTTACGACTGCTTTAGCTATAATGTGTGCTACGATTGTACAGTTGCTGCGGCTATGCGGCTGCTACAACTAGTGCAGTTGCGCGCATGCTATAGGTGCGGTGCCTGCATGCACATGTGTTACGGCTACTCCAACTGCTGCTACTATTGTGGCTGCTGTGGCTGTTGCGACTGCTACCACTATTGTGGCTGCTGTAGCTGCAGAGGCTACTTTGGCTCGTTACAGCCGTTGGGGCTGCTGCAACTGTTGTGGCTGTGCGGTTGCTGCGGCTGCACAGTGGCTACGGCAGTTGCGGCTGCGCGGTTGCTGGAGCTGCTTCAACTGCACAGCTACTGCAGCTGTTGTCACTACGCCGCAGGTACGGCAGCTGCGCCTGTTGCGGGTGGCTACTACGACAGCCGTGGCTCCACTGTTGCGACTCCCGCGGCTGCTGCAGTGCGAGGTGACGTTGCTGTCGCGACAGCAGCAGCAAGGGAAAGGGAGGAAGGTAGAGAGACTTCCCTTGTCTGGCGTCGTCACAGCGTGCGTCGATGCCGTCACTACGTCGCCCATTCGTTTGCCGGTCGCGAATCTGCCAACGCTACCGTCGTCGCAAGGTCAATGCTGTTAAAAACATTTTGGTAGCATTTCCTCCGCGTCGGGAGCGTTTTGACGATGCCATCCGGCAAGCTAACTCTGCCAAGAAAAATCTGGCAGACTTTCCCCTGCATGGGCTCGTTTTTGGGACCGCCGGTGTAGAGTGGAACTTGTACGCCTCATTGTTGGTCAAGTCTACTGCTTCTCCTCCGCTCTAGCTCAGATACCAAGTTAGATACTAGCCTAGAGCGGCTGGTTGGGGCTGTAGCATGGCTGGAGTAGGTATGACCCCACGCTCGTTGCTTTGCACTGATGCCCCCTCTAACTCCTCTGTGACATCATGAGTGAAAAACTGTGTGCTACGGAGTTAGCGCCAAACCAGCAGAAAGAACTGAGTAAAGTGTGATTAGCAACTGAGAATGAACAACAATGGGAGGCCCCTACAAGAACTAGCTCTCCCTCAGCTCTATAGAGCTTGTTACTCATTTTTCAGCCAGTCAAGAAATGACCTATTTTCTGGCATGCAAGGTTTTCTCGATGAGCCCTGCCACATAGCCGACGACCCAAAACCCGGGTATCGTCCTTTTTCCCTTAAAACTGCACCATTCCAAAATATCCATGCTATGAATGCAGTCGTGCAATAAATCATCTACAAAAATAGCACCAAGGAGTTATTACCACGCAAACCCGGGTGGTGCCTAGGTCTGAATCACCCCAACCCAACTTTGTCCTAAAAACATGAAACTTGGACCCTAGGCTAGAAGTGACGCTGCGGGTGCAATGACGTGGTCAGATTTAGCATAGGATGGGTGCGAGTTGCAACTGCGGAGACAGTGACTGTTGGGTTTGTGTCAGTACCACACGGTGACCTCTGGCCTCGTTGTACACTCACTTCACTGACGCAGGTGACTAACTGGAGAGAGGCAACCCCTGCTGGCTGCTACACCGTGGTGGCATGACTTCACAGCGAGTCTCACAGCCCGGCATCAGCCGGGCATCAAATCTCACGGGTCTCTGGCTGGCGTGCATTTGTGCACACACATTTGCGTCGGGTTCACACTCTGGCCTGTTCTTTGGCATGTCTTCCCTCCAGTGACCTAGTTGACAGGTTGCAAATTTTAGTGGGTAGTTTAGTTCAGTTCAGTGAACTTGGGAGAGAGCATGCGAGATCGAGCTCGCTGCTCGCTCGCTCGCTCCCCCCCCCCACCCAACGGCTACCACTTCGTTGCTAATTACCCGTCGTGTGTGTTTTTCTCGTCTACTTACTTCTAACTTCCACGTTAACACCGTCGCTTGCTTGGTGTCTTCCTAGCATTACCCCAGCTGCTGCTTACTTGTCTAGCATAGCAGCTTACTGGTATCAGAGCAAGGTTTGCATGGAAGACAGGTAGCGGATCGATCTGTCGCCCACGTATTCTGGGCCAAACCCGCGACGGCCACTCTTGGCGTCGCGCATCCACCCCGCCGTCACAATCTATCAGCACAGCAGCAGCTGACTGCTGTAGCCTCAACAGCAGCAGGTGACGGCATTCTGCCGTCAGGGCTCTTTGGTCTTCCCCTCCTCCTGCTGGTTGGGCTCCCCTCTATTCCTGGGTTGGGTGGGGTTGGAACAGGTTCCTACAAGTGTTCCCACGGCCTTCCCATATTTCCCACGCCCATAGGGGCGGGGGAAACGCTGCCGAAAAAACTTTCGGCAGCGTGAGGGGTCCGTTGTCGTCTCCTAGCAGCATTTGCAGCAGCTGCAACGTGAATAACGGCTCAGCTTCCGTAGCTCAGCAGCAGCAGCCTCGCAGCATCCCAGCAGTAGTGGCTCTAGCTCCGCAGCTCCGTAGCAACAGCCCAGCAGCAGCACCTCAGCAGCAGCTCAGCAGCAGCTTCGCAGCAACATCTTAGCAGCAGTGCAGCATCATCTCAGCAGCAGCTTACAAACAGCTTAGGAGCAGCTCAGTAGCAGATCAGCAGCTGCTCAGCAAACAGCTCAGCAGCAGCTTAGCACCAGCTCAGCAGCAGCACGGTAGCAGCAGCAGCAGCTACAGCAAATACCTGCACCACAGCAGCCGCATAACCAACGTGACAGGAGCAATAAGCGGCATTGTAGAGGATCGGCACTCCAACCTTGTAGCAGTCTCCGCACCATCGTGTGGTGGTGGTCGCCGTCACGCTGGTTCACTAGGAGGATCTCGGTGGCGACTCAAGGGAGAGCTTGGCACGGCAACGCCACATCCACCGTGACGCCGCCTACGTCGAGGCATTGCAACCAGTGCGGCCCCCCATACCGGTAAGCTCACCTCTTTCCCGTTCTCTTGGGGGGGTCGAGCATCAGGTCCCGCCTTCGCCGCCGGCTACGCGACAACGCTCGGTAAGCCCTCCCTCCCTTGGTTCCTCTGGGGGGATTGAGCAGCCGCACGACACCGCTGCTGCGTCGCCACACTCAACTTGGCGTCAAGACGCGCTAGAGCTCGCTCGCACCTTCACACGTACCGCGTCCGCCATGATAGATGCGGCAGCTGCTGCTGTTGCCACCTTTGCCACCGCAGCTAGAGCAGCACGTGCCCCTGCATCAACGTCAGCTGGCCGCGCCACTGAGTCCTACACTGAGGTGGCCGTTGTAGCTGGACCGTTGGCTACGGCAGCTGTTGACATTGGGACACAGCTAGCGGCAGCTGCATCAGCTGTGGCCTCTGCAACAACTTCTACAGCTTCTGCCGTATCCGCTGCAGCTGCAGCCATTCGCACCTCCACAGCCATCGCTGTTGCAGCATCCGCATCTGCACCCTCTGACATCACCACACTCGTCACAGCGGCCGTCGTTGCAGCGGCGATCCTTCCTACTGTTGGCGCCGCCTTCACCATAGGCTGCCTGGCACTGATTGTGTCAGTTGCATCTTGCGTCTCTGTACTCTCCGTTGCAGCTGCTTCTATTGTCCCGCCTGTTCTTGCTCTTTTGCGCAGCCCCTCACCCGCCTCGTGAGGTCTCCTGGTCTGCATCTCCCTTCTCCTGCCCTCTGTCTCTTTTCTCTGCAGTGGCTTGTCTGTGGGATTTGGGTCGGGCTGTCTTGCAACACATATTTATCGTGCCTAAGGCATTCCCAGTTCTCTCACGCCAACTAGGGCGGGGGAAACTCTGCCGAAATTTTCTCGGCAAGGCCCATTAGTCGTCACCATGCCTCGTGGCAACGAATCGGTCATAGCAGACCTTCAGCGCCAGCTGGCCCTCGCTCGCGACGCTCAGCGTGATGCTGAAGAGCGTCTCAAAGTCGCGAATGACAATCGCGCCGCCTTCGCAGATGAGGTGGCTGCGCTTGTGCTCAAGCGGCTGCCTGCTGCCTCTAACCTGCCCGCTGGCTCCTCTGCTGNGGGCTGTCTTGCAGCACATATTCATCGTGCCTAAGGCATTCCCAGTTTTCCCACGCCCACTGGGGCGGGGGAAACTCTGCCGAAATTTTCTCGGCAAGGCCCATTAGTCGTCACCATGCCTCGTGGCAACGAATCGGTCATAGCAGACCTTCAGCGCCAGCTGGCCCTCGCTCGCGACGCTCAGCGTGATGCTGAAGAGCGTCTCAAAGTCGCGAATGACAATCGCGCCGCCTTCGCAGATGAGGTGGCTGCGCTTGTGCTCAAGCGGCTGCCTGCTGCCTCTAACCTGCCCGCTGGCTCCTCTGCTGGCGCCGGTGCCGGTGTCTCTTCCACCCCACCTGGTGCTAACTCTGCTACCTCTAACCCTGCTCTCACCCCATCTGCTGTCTCTCTTGCCCCAGTCTCCCGCTAGCATGACTTCTTCTCCCAGCCTCCTGTCTTTTCTACTAGACTTGCTTTCTCATCCTGGGAGACCCGGTTTAGTGCATGGGCTCAAGGAGAACGTCTTTGGGAATACTACTTCCCTGCCACACCTTCCTTCACCCATGTCGCTGACGAGTCTGCTCGCGCTGTCCACGCCCTTATTGCTGCTGCCCCTGAGACACTCGTCAACGAGATTGGCACCTATAATGCTAACCCCGTTGTTCAGCGTCTGGCTGACCCAGTCGGTGCGTACACCATGCTTCATCGGCGCACGACAATCACAGGTCAGGCGGCACAAAGTGCTCTCACCGTTCAGTTCAACACGCTCTTAATGCGAGCGGACGATTCGGCCGACGCCTATTGGGCACGCGGGCTCAAGCTGCTTCGCGAGCTTGATAAGGCCGCACCAGGTTAGCTGTCAGCTATGCACACCATGGTCAACGGGTTAATCCCCGAGCTGTCCGACCTTCTCCGTGATGTCAAAACAGATGAGCTGCAGCGTCTTGCCTCCCAGCCTGTTCCACCCGATTCCCCTCCAGGCGTTGGTGCCCTCTCGGACTTTGTCGCTGATAGGCTTGCATTCTGGTGGACTAGCCTCCAAAACAAGCGCCTTCATTGCACTGTAGTCGCAGGGGTGGCCGCCGTCTCCATTGCCACCTCCACTTCTTCCTCCGCTGCTCCATCGGCCTCGTCTCCATCCTCTTCTTCTTTCTCTTCTACCTCTACGGCCACGGCCCTTGCCTCCCAGGGTCGTGGACGTGGACGCGGTCGTGGGCAAGGCAAAGGGAAGGGCAAATCTGCTGCGCCGTCTCGTGTTCCTTATGAGGTGGTGTACTGGAACTGTGGCTCCTCTAAGCACTCCGCTCGCAAGTGCCCTGCACCCCCTGACGACGTCCGCCTCGCACGCGCCATGCGTGCTCATTGGGCGCGCACCAGCGGGCCCTCCTCTTCTTCTCCCGGCGTCAGCTCCAGCTCCAGCTCTAGCTCTACTTTGTCTGCTAGTCCCTCCCCAGCTCAGGCCTACTCCACCGCCGGTGTCGCCAGCGTCTATCCCCCTGTCCTCTACCCTTGGGGCTGGCAGCCGCCCTATGGAGCGCCCGCTTTTGCGGGCCCACCTTCCTCGGCCTACGTCCCTCCTTCGTGGTTCGCCTCTCCCTCGAGCGCGCCTGCTCCATCGTCTACAGCCTGCGTCAACAGTGAGCGCCAACTGGAGCAGTCTCTCCTCCAACGTCTTCACCTTTGTGATCAGGGAGGTGAGAGTGTGTCTTCGTTGGCCAGAGGTCTTGCCTGTGAGACTAACACCGTCCTTCGTAGGGACCCCCCCGGTCACGTTCTTGGGTTGCCATCCTCGTCTGTTCCTTGGGTCGAGCACTGGCAGTCTATCGTTCTCCCTCGTTGTCTTGCTGCCTGTGACTCATCCCCGCCCTCCGTCGGCATTGTTGCCACCTGTGGCGTCCTTCCCAATGTCCGTGTCTCTGGTGGCTTCTGGGTCCTCGACTCCAGAGCCACCCATCACATGACCTCTGTTCGGTCCGCTTTTGTCTCCTTGGGTCCTGTCGGCTCTGTTCGCTTTGTGCGCACTGGTNTGGCAGTCTGTCGTTCTCCCTCGTTGTCTTGCTGCCTGTGACTCATCCCCGCCCTCCGTCGGCATTGTTGCCACCTGTGGCGTCCTTCCCAATGTCCGTGTCTCTGGTGGCTTCTGGGTCCTCGACTCCAGAGCCACCCATCACATGACCTCTGTTCGGTCCGCTTTTGTCTCCTTGGGTCCTGTCGGCTCTGTTCGCTTTGTGCGCACTGGTTCCGGCCAGCTCCTTCCCGTCCAAGGCGATGGTGTTGTCCGTTTTGTCAGTCCCGGTGGCGTGTTGTTTCTGCCTGACATTCTATTCGTGCCTTCTTTGGAACTCAGCCTGCTGTCAGTGACGTCCCTCGACGATCAGAGCATGGATTTCTCCGCTAGTCAGGGCGTGGGCACTGTCCGTCTTCACTCTTGCGGGGGGTTCAGTGTGCCAAGCTGTATCGTGTTCCCCTTCATGCCCCCTCTACACCCGCTGTTGGCTTGTCCCTTGCTCATGTCGCACCTTCCCTTTCTCCAGTTGATATCCACCTCTTGCATCACCGTCTTGGCCATGTGCACACTGATGCTATCAATAGCATGCTTCGCCTTCAAACCGCTGTTGGCTTGTCCCCTTCCACCTTCCCCGCGCCATGCCCTTCTGACTGCCTGGACTGTGCCTAAGGCAAGATGCATCGTTCACCCTTTGCTTCTTCGGACTCCCAGTCCGCTCACCCTCTCGATCTTGTTCATGCTGACGTCATGGGGCCTCTTCCCCATGACTTTCTTGGGGGGGGTCGGGCGTTACGTCCTGTGCCTTACTGACTGTTTTTCCCATTTTTGTTGGATCTTTGCTCTTCGTCAGAAGAGTGATGTTGCTTGTGTCCTCGCGTCATGCCTCGTTCAGGCTGAACGTGCGTGTTAGCGTTCACTGCACATCTTTCGCAGTGATCGCGGCGGTGAGTTCCTTAGGCCCACCGCTCGGTTTCTTGAGTCCCAAGGGGTGTGTCTGGAGACTTCAGCTCCTTAGACACCTCAGCAAAACAGAGTTTCTGAGCGTTGGAATCGGACCCTTGCCAATGGAGTCCGCACGCTTCTGTCTAAGTCTGGGCTCTCCCCTCTCTTTGCCTTTGAGGCCATGAGCTATATGACCTGGGTGTGGAATCGCGTCCCTCACGGTCCTCTTCCCCGCACCGTTACGCCCTTTGAGCGCTGGTACGGCTCTCGTGCTGACCTCTGCCTGGCTCGCGTCTGGGGTAGCATTGCGTCTGTCTGGCTCCCAGAGGATCTCCGTGACGGGAAACTCTCCCCGCGTGGACGTCTCTGCCCCTTCTTGGGCGTTTCCTCCCAGTCGAAAGCCTGGCGCTTCTGGGACTCAGAGCGCCAGCGCGTCGTTGAGTCCCGCGATGCCTTGTTCTTCGAGTCCGTGTTTCTCCGTGACCTCGATCGTCACTCGTCCGCTGCCTCCCTGCTTCCG